>VWZX01009603.1:340916-360677 GCA_013399015.1 Galbula dea
GGGGATACAGTTGTGGGTGTTTATTACAGGACACCTGATCAGGATGAGGAAGCTGATGAGGCTTTCTCCAGGCAGCTGACAGTGGCCTCACAATCACAGGCCTTGGTTCTGCTGGGGGATTTTAACTACCTAGATATTTGCTGGGAAGGCTACTCAGCCAGCCATTCCCAGTCCAGGAGGTTGTTCCAGTGCATTGATGATAACTTCTTAATGCAAGTGGTGGATGAGCCCACTAGGAGGGTAGCGCTGCTGGACCTGATACTCACTGACAAGGAGGGTCTGGTTGAAAAGGTAGAGGTTGAGGGCAACCTTGGCTGCAGTGACCATGAGATGGTGGAATTTAGGATCTTGTGTGGTAGGAGCAGGATACCTACTAGGATCAGAACCCTAGACTTCATTAGGACCAACTTCGATCTTTTCAAGAAATTGCTGGGGGAAATCTCATGGGACAGGGTACTAGAAGATAAAGGGGCCCAAGAGAGTTGGTTAACATTCAAGGACCACTTCTTCCAAGCTCAAGATCATAGCACCCCAAGACATAGAAAATTGAGGAGGGGAGCCAGGAGAACTGCTTGGTTAAGTAAGGAACTGCTGGGCAAGCTGAACTGGAAGAAGAGAATCTAGAGATCGTGGAAGGAGGGGCTGGCCAGATGGGAAGAGTACAAGACTGTTGTCAGAGGTTGTAGGGAGGCAACTAGGAAAGCTAAGGCCTCTCTGGAATTAAACCTTGCAATGGAAGTCAAGGACAATAGGAAGGGTTTCTTCAAATACGTTGCCCAAAAAACGAATACTAGAGGCAAAGTAGGCCCCTGCTGAATGAGGTGGGTGCCTTGGTGACAGAAGATACAAAGAAGATGGAGTTGCTGAATGCCTTCTTTGTCTCTTTCTATACTCTTAGAGACTGTGCTCAGGAGCCTCAGACCCCTGAGCCCCCACATGATGCTAGGATACTGGAGGAGTTTTCCTTAGTTGAGGAGGACTGGGTTAGGGAACAGCTAAGCCATCTGGACATCCATAAATCCATGGGTCCTCATGGGATGTACCCATGGGTGCCGAGGGAACCGGCAGAAGTCATTGCCAGGCCACTCTCCATCATCTTTAATAAGTCCTGGGGAACAGGAGAGGTGCATGGGGATTGGAGGAAGGCAAACGTCACTCCAGTCTTCAAAAAGGGCAAGAAGGAGGAGCTGGGTAACTCTAGACCGGTCAGCCTCACCTCCATCCCTGGAAAGGTAATGGAACACTTTATCCTTGACTCTGTCTCTGTGCTTATTTTTAAGAGCTAGCACACAGTTTTAAACAGCTCTGACATGAGCATCTGAAATGACAAACACTGCATCTCTGATGGACTCTATGTTTTGAGAACATGATGCAAATAACTTCACAGGTATACATATGCCACTTCTGATTCATGCCAGAATAGAAAAAATGATGTTAATGTTTTGTGAATGTCTTTTGCTAAGTGATATAATTTGTCTGTCTGAATATCCTCTAAATTTAGTTACTTCCAATGCATATTGATATTTATTTTTCTGTATTTTTGAACAGCTCTGTTTTAGTATATTGGAATATAAATAAGTAGGGAGAATAGATTTTCTTCATCTTCTCACAATCTGGATACAGCTTCTGAAGTAATGTTTTAGATGCAGTTTTCTTATAACTAAATGAATTCAACTGATTTTTTTCCCCGCTCTAAATATGGAGTCTTATATTGTATTCCTTGTCAGAGTATACTAGGAAATGAGTAAATGAAGTGCATGCTCATATGCCAAGGCAGTAAAAAATGCATAGGTTTAGAAGAAAAATGAAGTCCATATTTAAAGATACTGTATGGGATTATTCCACTGGCTGCTATTCTGCACAGGTGAATGTACCTTCTTTTTCATCACTGCTGATTATTCTGAATGGAAAATTAATGCTTTTTCTGGTTGCTCAGCTAAATCATTCAGGTTTACTTCAGGTGACTGAATGGCATGTATCTTGTAGGCATAACCTGCAGGAGACCTCTGCTTTATGTTTGACCCTTAAGTTACCACGTGAGTACATTCACTTCTCTGCCACCTGCTCTGCTTATACATTCAGGCCACATGCTGGCCTTCAGGGGATGACTAGCTGTTAAATGTAATTACTTCTTTTTACTGGTCCAGATATTTCATACTTTTTTACTGAGCACTCTGTTCTCCTACAGGTTTATTTTCTTATCATCTAGTATCTCCCCTTTCCATTGCTTCTAGCTTCCAGAATGTTGTTTTGTCAAGTTTCAATTTTTTATACAAAGCTGACCTATTAAATATATTCAACTCCTGATTCTCATCTCATTTTAGTGTCTGCCAAGGAAATATCACTCATTTCAGGTGGATCACACTGACAGTTTTGTTCCTATATTTGGATTTGTAGAACAAAGGATGGGGAAAGAACAAGAGGTCCCACCCCAGTTACATATGATTGTTTTCTATTCTTCTGTTCCTTACAGCCTCTGTCACTTGAAAGACTTTTCTTCATACCTTCTTGTTCTTTGTTCTTATAAGGCAAATGAAAATAAAGGAACAGAAAGACACCAGTATTAGTAAATGTCTTTTGCACACCTTCTTGAAAAGGATATGTACAAGGCAAGAGAAAAGAGGGGATGAAAACTGATGAAAAGAAAAATAACAGTGGGGAAAAAAATCTTAGGAAAGGGCAAAGACAATAGAGAATGGTGAGATAGCTCACCAAAATGAAAATGTACTGGGAAAACAGTTGCTAGGTCTGAACTAATGAAAAGAACAGAGTCCACCATAACATACTGCATTTTTCTTGAGACAGTTTCAACAATTATGAAATTATGAAAAGAAAAAATAGAATAATATTAAGGGACTCAATTTATGAAACAAGTTCCATTTTACTTATTCAGGTATTTCTCCCCAGTTTGCAACTTGGGATGCCTTTCTGCACTTCTTGTTTTCCTGAGATCTGGCCTACATTAGTCCCCTCCAGGCTTTTCGAGGTTGTTTACTGCTGATAAAGAATACACTGCATCACCTTGAAATACTCTTTTCATCGTTTGAATAGTAAAATAAGGTGAGAGAAATAACTGAAGGATCCTTTCAAATGTTTCAGTCAACGTGCAACAGAGTTCACAGGTTATCTCCAAAACTTCATTTCTTGTATAAAGGCAAAATTTTCCAGAATGAATAGACATGCTACCTGTAATTCTTTTGTATTTCCTGTCTATGGGGTTACTGAGAGCACTGTGTATTTTAAAATGGTATTTATAAGCCTGAGTACAAAGAGTCCACTAAAATCTATGTAAGTTCATATATTTAGAAACCTCAACAATTTCTCCAGGTATTCTGCTGAATATTTAGACCACAGGAAAAATGGGAAAGTAAGATATAACTTTGTGAAAATGGGTTTTAGGCCTCCTTTATTGCACTTATTCCCATATTTCATCATAAAAAAAGACCAACAACATTTTATTGTAACAAACACATAGAAAGATTCTTAACAACATAGGGTCTGTTCAGGAATAGACAAAAGAATGTAAGGACAAAATAACCAAATTAGTAGCAACAGTACAGACACAAGATTAAGAGAGCTGCTTCTTCCCTCCAGAAAAGTGAATAAAAATCCCAAACTCCATATGACCCAACACAGCAGAGTAAAAGCTTTTATTTCAACAATATCTTATCTTTGCTATCACAGAATCACATAATGTTAGGGGTTGGAAGGGACCTCAAAAGATCATCCAGTCCAACCCCCCTGCCAGGTCACACAGAAGTGCATCCAGATGGGTTTTGAGTATCTCCATAGAAGGAAACTCCACAACCTCTCTGGGCAGTCTGTGCCAGTGCTCTGGCACCTCAACTGGGAAAGCATTTCTATGTGTATCAAAGAATAAAGAACTGAAGTCTATTGTAGAAGAAAGAGGATGTAAGTCCCTTGATAACTCTTTTGCCTCTCACTCCAGGATGAGAAGCAGGAGAACCTCTGAGGTGAGAGTGAGGATTTCATGTCGTAGGATGTAATGTGATGCTATGCAAGAATGCCATGCTGCAGCAAGAATCTGCAATGCCTATACACAGACAAGGAACTGAAGTGAATCAGAGTAGGTCTGGAAAGTAAAGACAATAGGATACAGAACATAAGTGAAAATAAGAAATTTTTGATTTATTATTCATTTGGTCTGTAAAAATATCTTTACAGAATTGGACAGAGCTCCCCAATCCAACTCATGGTAAAACAGTTTCAGTTAACAGCTTCTATGCCAGGAATTTTAAGTGGTGCACAAAGGATAGGTTTTGGAAGGTGCAGAGATCTCTATGCCATATGAAAATGTGAGCTTTCAAGGTGCTTTTCACGTGTTTTTGACTCCTCAATGATAATCTAACAGGAAATAATTCAGTACAATAGAGTAGAATAATCATAGAGTTTAAAAAAAAAGTGAGCAGAAAGATACAGAAAACAGTCTAAAATGAGACTTTCAGTTCTATCTGCTCTGCAGCTTCACAAATTCCCTGAGTCTTATCCTCAGTTCTGCAGAGTCATGACTTCTACATATGTGAAAACTCCAGTTCTAAGTTTTATTGCACTACCTTCTAATACACATTTGCATTATTTATGTAGCTCATCTTTAATCTAATATTAACATCTATTATTAATATACCCAATTACAAATCTCAGAGTCAATATACAACTAGTACGGTCGTATATTTTGCTGTAAATCAATGGGCTACCTCCTTCCATTATTTATAGATGTGTTTTCTATTTTGTATTAGGAACACATTCAAAGAATTTTCAGTCTTAGTGAAAAGCCCACTTTCTGAATCTTCCAAAAGAAGACAAATAGCAAAACAATCCTTAGAAATATTAATACTAGGTAGAAATAGGCAGGAAAATAGACGACAGGAAAAAACCCATATATTTTATATATAGTACTAATATAAATGTATAGTAGATAAAACACACAAGTGGCAAATCTGTGTTATTACCATTACATGCTGGAGTAACTGTGTCTAGTTCTGGGCTCACCAGTTCAAGAAGGACAGGGAACTACTGGAGAGCATCCAGTGCAGGGCCACCAAGGTGATCAAGGGAGTGGAGAACCTACCCTATGAGGACAGGCTGAGAGCGCTGGGTCTCTATAGCCTGGAGAAGAGGAGACTGAGGGGGGACCTCGTCAATGTCTATAAATATGTTAAGGGCCAGTGTCAGGAAGAAGGAGCCAGGCTCTTCTCAATGTCTTCCAATGTTAGGACAAGGGGCAATGGGAGCAAGTTAGAGCATAGGAGGTTTAGTGTTAATGTGGGGAAGAACTTTTTCCCAGTAAGGGTGATGGAACACTGAAACAGGCTGCCCAGGGGGGTGTGGAGTCTCCTACTCTGGAGGCATTCAAGGCCCACCTGGACTTGTTCCTGTGTGACCTTATCTAGGGGGTCCTGCTTTGGCAGAGGGGTTGGACTTGATGATCTTTCTGGGTCCCTTCCAACCCCTAACATTCTATCATTCTATGATTTTTATGTTATACTAGAAAAGAAAAACTACTGATCAGTAATTGCAGGTATTTCTATCTGAGGTTGTACTGTAGCTACCTGCTTTAAACTTGATCCTGTTTATTTTCATATCAGAAAATCACTGAGCGCTATCTGTTTTTAATACCTAAATATTTAAGATTATTTTGTATTAAAATGGAATTAGGCAAAATTTGTGACTGAAGCAAAAATTTGTTATTTTCATTTGAGTCATAAATCAGCCTGAATTTCTTTCACACAACAAGCCAGGCCCTAACACCACAACATCTTACTTCAAAATCATTTTCTGGAGGAAAATGAAAACACTTATCTTTGTTATGTTTTTGCTTTTGCAGTGTTGCTCTGTGGCTTTAACACTGTTTATTCTACCTGACAAAGGAAATGTGAGCTGCTCTACTCATTGAAATTTGCCTTTTAAATCATTATAGATACAGACTAATTTTAGAATAGCCTGGTCTTCCAGACTCTTATTATATCCCAAATAACTAACTAACTTCCATTGCAGGTTCAGATTACTTACATTAAAAAGAAAAAAATAGTCAAGAGGAGACAAGAATTAGGTATGCAATCCATTTATTTATACACATATATATCCCAAATAATACGGGAATAAAAGAAAGTAGGGTTTTGTTAACAATATCAAATTTATTTATTTATTCTAACACTAAGATGTTATAGTTTATCTGTTTGGGTGTTATATCTTGTTAATTTTGTGATGCTAAACAGCATGAATACTAGTGATCTAGTGCCTGAATGCCTATTCCAATGCTATTACATTTAGTAAAGATGTACAGCTTAATTTAAAAAACGTACAGTTTTTCAGTGATTGTGTAAACATTAAACCAGTCATACTGCTTATCTAAAGTCTTATTTTAGCATCATCTTGAAGTTCAGTAATTATTTTCATGCCTTCTCTTGAGGAAAAGAGCTATAATAACCACCAGCTTTCTCCATATTTAAAGATATATTCTTGGATAAGGACTCCTACTGAATAATAAAAACACGAGCTAGATCTGTGAACAATATACATCAACACAACTAAGTAATACAAGGTTAATCATAAGTATAGTCTTTGTGCCTAACAAAGTCTAAAACAGTGTAAGAGAAATCTGAGACATACCTGAAATACCATAAGGAAAGGTCAATTTGTTATTTCTGTGAAAGCACAAATACTTCCTAAATGCCATGGAAATGGCAGTAACATGGTAACTATATTATGACAAAAAGCTGATCATTTGCCAAAATTTAAGAGAGAAAGATGCAGAAGAATGTTACCTATGAAAAGCTTTACTAATAAATACAAAACTTCAGCTTTTTTGAGTAGCTAGAGGTATGGCAGATAACAGTCACACTAATAGCAAAGTTATTATAAGCCATCTGGAGTTTGCTGTGATGGTGTTGTAGTGGTAATTTGACATTCTCGTTTACAGTTTGGATAAGTGGCAATATGCATAGATTAAGTGAGGACTAACACAGTATCACTTTGTTCCTTTATGTGCTTTACATTGAATTAATCACTCGTGTTTGCTGAGGATGTTTGTTCTTTTCTAATTTTCTCCCCAGTTATTTGTCAAAAGAAAGGAAGTTTTATGGTTGAGGCAGAAGGGGGAAAAAAAGGAGAGAAAAAAGGTAGTGTGTGGGAAGACAATCCTTTAGTTAAAATTTAAAAGTGAAAAACAGAAGTTTCACTTTACCTCCTTCTAAATTAGAACCTCGAAATGTTTGAAGCCTGAATGAACACATGACCAGTGAGGCTGATTCACTGTGTAACACAGGCAAAAGTTTCCTGAGCAATAGTTCCTGCATCCATAACTTCTTACTGAGCCCAACTTTTTGAAGGAGTGTTTAAATATAAAAACTTTGATGGAGAATGTATCCCATTGTTAACAAATTGTTAAATTTAATTCAAATTTAATTCATAATTTCATAGAGTGGCCCAGGTTGGAAGGGACCTTGAAGATCATCTAGATCCAACCTCCCTGCCATGGGCAGGGACGCCACAAACTAGACCAGGTTGCCCAAGGGCACATCCAGCCTGGACTTGAATGCTGCGAGGGATGGGGCATCCACAACCTCTGCTGTCCTTGTAGGGGAGGTGCTTCAGTCCTTTAAAGTGTACATTTTATTTTTATACTGAGGTTGGAGTTTTGACCATCTTTCATTCAATTTATGTTACTATCCTTTTGTGTTACAGGTTGAAGTTCTGTCTAATATCACAAGTCTTCCTAAATAGGCAGTTACAGATCATGATTAAACTATCAGTTGATGATATCTATTTAAGCTGAGAGGTTTGTAGTCCCTTAATTTTTTTTCTATAAGGTAGATTTTCTAGACTTCAAATAATTCTTGCACCCCTTTGGTGAACCTTCTTCAACTTGTAAACAGCTTTTCTAAAGCCTAGAAATCACAAATTGAATTTCAGAATCTGAGTAAGGTTTTCACAAAATACATCTGGGGATTTTTACTTCATTATTTTCTACTTGGTAATTCTTGTTTTATCTACCCCTAGAGCTGCCTTTGTTCCATTATTTACTGTTGCAGACAGGGAATGGAATACCTTTGAGTCAAACACAGGACTTATAATTTCTCAAACTAGATTTTTGCTCTACAGATGAGACTACATTGTCATATTTGACCAATGTAACAAAGACCTGCTTATACTATTAATATCATTTAGGAAAAAAAGAATTTTTGTGGGATGAGGAAAACATCCAATAACATCTATAGCTCTGTCCTTACCAAACACATCGATCTCTTAAGCAGAAAAATGAAACTTCCAAGAGCTGTTATATTGTTCTTTTCACAATAACTGTTTTTTTTCTCTATCTTTTGGAAGAGGTGTAGTGTTAATCTCTAAAGTTTGGGTATTATCAGATAGTATATTTACATATATACTTTTACATATATACATACATATTTACGTATATACATACGTTTTGCAGAGTTAGAACTGACAGTTTCTAAGATGTCTTTCTGTTTTACAGTAAAGCACACAGGTTGGGGAAAATATTGGAGATATATATATTTAAAGTAGAAATTTTAATGTGCTGTGGAGAAAACAAAGATTTACAGTTATGTGCAATTAGTTTCAGATACTTTGTCTTTGACAGATATGTACTGTCTTAGCTACTGGCAGGCTGAGGAACAAAGGTTTATAGAGCAGATTTTCCTGTCAGACTTAGGGAAGAGGGAATTCATTACTCACAGAAATTTTCTCCACAGTCATAAATTTCAGTCTACTGAATACATGTCCCTTTTTATTTTCTCTTAGCTCTGGAAGCCAACAACTAGCTCAGAAGTCCAAGTCAGGAATTAGAAGTGTAAAAAGAAAAATGCCTGAAGGAGGCAAGACCCCCATTTTTTGGGAAGCATGACTCCAAGGTGAGCATACAACTTATCCTTCTTTGTTCATCAGTTCATGGTACATATGGAACTGACATTTACAATTTCAACAACTATTCTAGCTGCCCTTGGTTCTTCAGTTGACTGTAAAAGGCTTGACTTCTGCCTTTTTCATTCCTTTCCTGCTTGTCACAAGTACTTGTTTCTCTCTCCCATCTCTGTTACGACTCTGAGGCCTCTCAAACATTTCAGTAATAATGTGGCAGAGAAGGCAGGATACTATAGTTAAGCCATTCTGTTCATCCTGGGTTCAAAGGTTTCAGAGCAACCAATAATTTTCTGCCAGTTAGGTAGAGTAATAATTTGGAGAAGAGATCAAGCAGTGACTAGATATAGTGAGATGGTGGTAGTCCTTGGGCTCTTATGGTAGCAGCTAAAATGGTACATGTGAACACATCTTAAGAATGGTTAGAAGATAAGAAAAAGAAGTGTCACTGCAAAGTGGATTAAATTTTGCTAGATAGTCTTGGTTCGATTGATTTGTTTATGGACCTTGGTTAGGGGCAGAAAGCAGTTGTACTGTTCCTTGTTAGTTGGAGATAAGCTGGGTGCAGGGTCTGTGGGTAATTAAAACAGACTTCACTTTAAAATTTCTTCACAGATATTGGTGAACCTCTCCCAAAAATTTATTTAATATTAATGCAAACAGATCCCCATGTCAAAAGTTCTGTTAAACCAGTGTAACTGAACACAGGAGTACAAAGATGACCAAAATCAGGTGAGTAAACCCCTGGGCTTAGTTCATAAACACATGTAGAGCACCTTGGAAACAAAACTACTGAATATCATAGTAAAGGGGATGAGATCAAGACATTTCTATAGTATGAAAAACTAAACTGTGAATGTGTGCAGCTCATGCTAGTTCTTATACCAACAACATTGCTAGAACTGTATGAAATATTTTTTAACATTTTCTGATAACCTCTACCTCTCCAACCAGCCCTTCCTTGCTAGTGAGTATCAAGTCCAACAGCACTCCCCTCAAAGTTGGCTTATCCACCATTTGGATCAAGAAGTTATCCTCAATGCATTAGATGAACCTCCTGGACTGTGAATGGCTGGCTGAGTAGGCCTTCCAGAAAATAGCTGGGTAGTTAAAATCCCCCATTTTGAAAAAACAACAAGTAACTCTATATTCTCCTTAGGTGAACTAGTTCATAACTTTTACAAGTCAATGTTCCCCTCATATTTAGGTTTAACTTAGCCACTGATACTAGAAACTCTACAAAGTTGTGCAGTGTGAAAGACAGAACCAACCTAAACCTGATCTTTAGAGACATCTAAGGTATGCTTACCCCTTTGAACTAAATAGTAGCTTTTCTGATGAATCTTGCTATGGATAGGAGTCAGAACAATCATACTATGTCAGAAATAAAGGTAAAATATATTTGTGACTAGAGAGAACTTAGCTAAATTCAATAAAGGCTTTGATGTATGAAAAGTGGTTGGAAATCTTAAAAGCCTGTTAATTTGACATTTATGTTATACAGACAGCATCGTTAGAGATTTGCTGGGTGTGACAGTGTTAGGTTTACAGTTGGACTAGATCTTAAGGGTCTTTTCCAATCTAAATGATTTTATCAGTTTATGATTCTATATCCAAGAATCAGAATTTGAATATCACAAAAGGTTCCAATGTGGAATGGCATACTATTTAATTTTAATTTCAGAGCATTTGTCTGTCTCAAAGCACCTATATAGAAGCATTAAGATCTGAAATACTGTGTTAAGCTCATAATTTGCCCTGCCTTATGGTGGTTGTTTTGCACAGTTCAAAGCCTGTCCCATTTCTAACTGTCTATAAGAAGCCTTGGAGACACCTGCACAGCAGTTTCACTTGAAGTTGATACAAATAGCATCCACAAAGAAAACTTAAGTCTTAAAAATTACATAGACAGGAACTTTCCAGGTTTCCAGTTTCCTTCTATAAAGGCAAAAGCCAGCAGATTTTAAACAGCTGGAAAACAATCTCAAATTAGATTTTAAGAAGGTACTTCCACAGAGAGTTAGGAGAAGTCCATTTTAGGTCATGATCTACTAGATGAAATAATTGTAAACAAATTCAAGGAACCCCTTTAACTTGGTAAGTATCTTGTGCAAACCATAATTATCCCATTATGCCAAACTGAATACTAGAACAAAGCAAGTGTTTGCTTTTTCATAGTTATCAAAGCAATATGCCAAACTGAATTAAAAAAGTCACTGGTTTGATGATCAATCAATGGAAACCCAACCCATGAGCCATGCTGACTAATGATCATAAATTATTAAGCAGCAGATGTTGAAAACCTGGAAAAAGTGCATATGAGTCATTGTGCTGATTTGTATCATCATGATGAATTATAAATAACGCCCTTTTTGGCTATTTATAATCACTGATATAAATGTGCTATATAAACTTGTGTCCCTGTCTCATCTGTGAAATTCAAGTCAAAACTTTATCCAGTAGCATGAGCTCTGTTTTTCATAAGGACTTAGTGAGATTTATTTTTCAAAAGACACATCTGAGTTGAGGACTATGACATACAATATTAACTTCAAATATAGAAAGTGTGACATTTTTTTATAAGAAGTGATAAGAAACCTCCAGGAGATATGCAAGTAAATACTCTCACACAGTGGAACTCAGCCAAAGATTCTCTGAATTGTGTTTGTGGGATATAGTCCAGAAGACATAAAAGAAAACCTGTAGATGACACTTCTAAATCAGTCCCGCAGCAAATAGTCAACAGTCAAGCTCTTTCAAAAGCTTAGTTCCACAATCCTGACTAAACTGAGGCAGAATTACTGTAATATTTCAGACAATCTTAGATGAAAATAATTTCACTGTGCTACAAGCTCTTAACCTCCCTTCATGTGCAGCCACAAGGAAAACAAGTAATGAAAGAAATCTGAAAAACTTGAACAGCAGCTTAGTAGGTATGGAAGGAATGAGGATATATGAGCAGCTGCACAGACAATGATGTAAGTTAAATAGTCAAACAGATTTAAATAACTAGGTCACATGAGGTATCTCTTATGCATGTTAAAGAAAGAAACTTCTCATTCTGTAAGAGGAATGGTAGGTTAGCTTCCTTAAGGTTGATCCCAAAGCTGATTTTTTTTTTAACTATAATGACAATTTGAGGAAATGATTCATTCTTTATAAAAAATATAATGAATGAATTCTTGGTGTTGAGGGTTAGTGCTAGGCCAATCACCAACCTAGTGACAGATGCTCCTTGTTAACCCCTCTTACTCTTCTCCCCATCATTCTGGTATTAGTTATATGGAGTAACCAAATCTGTTTTCCTCTTATTTTAGATATTAATACTATAAAGATTGTAGAATGCAATGGGAAACAAGTTATCCATTAAGATGTAAGGAAGCTGAAAACAGTATCTTATCATCTCCCTTCTTTCCTTTCTTCTGCCTACCATCCCAGCCTTCTCAGTTTTACTCTGTATTTCTTCCCTTTTCTTTTTCTCTTTTTTTTAAGCAACAAAAATGTGTTCGTTATTTCTAGAATACAAGAACTGTTTTGCTTTTGTATTTTGTAATTCTGATGAAAATGATACTGATAATTTTATCTAAAATTTGTATTATTTTGAGAAATGACACATAAGGAGGTTGCACAGGAAAAACACCCATACTGGAGAAGAGACTGTCTTTGTAGAGAAAATCCTATATTATGTGTACATCTTCATGACATTAGGAAACTACTTAGGTTACAGTATTTGTTTTGAAGAGGTCTTAAAAAAAAAGGTAAACCTATAATTAAGATAATGTAATGAAAAATTGATAGAGAGGAAGGACAGAGAGATTTATTTCATCTGTAGAATGTACCATATATCAGTTAATGGATGTTGTGGTATAACTATGCTAACTATGCTAATACCTCTCACAGCAGCAAAATAGCTGAATAAAATGTGTTGTGATGTCTGCACTGACACTGTTCCTTGCCTTCAAATTTGTTTCTCTTCTTTATTGTTGGTCTGTCCCTTTCTCCTTCAGTACAGATTTAGTGATCCTGAAAGGGAATCCATGTAACCTGCTCATCTGTTTCATTGCTGAGGAATTCTTAAGCATCCACACTAATTTCAGCTGGTGTTTCACTTCAAATTTAAAATACACTTGACATTAGAGCAAGGAGTGTTTCACATTGGCTGGAAAACAAGAGCAGGATGCTGGTCAGAAAGAATTGAAAAATTAAAAGTTAGCAGTGCACCAAACAATCTTCTGTCCTGAAAAAATGACATAAAAATTTGGTTTTGTAAGTGTATGCATGTCATGAAGGATGAAAAATCCTGAATGGTCCTGCTTACATGCTAACTTAAAGAATTGCTTTGACTTCTCTGTGAGCAAAGTTTCATGAACAATGACTGAGTTTCTTGAAGTTAATTTTAAGCAATATATGATATCTTACTTGGACTTTGTGCAACTTAGGATAATAACACAAAGGATAAGTTTTTCAAATCAGATTAAAAATCAAAACTACATCATTTGGATTTGTTTTATTGTAGAGTCCACTACAAATATATTAGGCATCATTATTCAGAGACAGTGCCAGTAAAGTCAGAATAATCTCAGCAAAACATTCAACAGATGGTCTTGTTGAACTCATTTCCAAACAGTAATAAGATTAAAACAGAATGGAATTCCATTCAAAGTTTAAAGAAAAGATAAAGACTGTGGTGAAAGGACCAAAATTTTAAATTTAAAGGATATTTTTATATCAAATATAATCATAGACTGGCTACTTAAATATCAATAAAGCATCTTCTTGCAATAGTTTTTCTCACATTGCCTGCATATGTGCAGAATTTTTCAGAACTATCCTTCCGTTAGAGAAATAAAAAGATAACTATAAGTCCACCTGGTCTTTTTGATGGTGTATGAATACACCAGTTAATACCTTTGAGTTAAGTGTCTGATATCAAATTAGCATAAAAAAAAATGGAACTAGAATCATTGATAAAAAAGAGGCAAGGGAATTTGTGATGTGGTCATAATATGCAGAGCTTTGGTTACTGAAGTCAGTAGTGGACTGCAAAGAAGTATTATTCCTATCTCATCCTTATTAAGTGGAATATACTTCAAAAGTCCAGAGAGATAAGTCGCCCTTTTAGATTAAAAGTACTAAACTATATTCTCCTAGGACTGTCTCCTCAAAAACACATACTGTGATTTGTTCTGAAGAATCTATCTTCAGTTAGTGAAACATATTCTACACTGTCAGCATCATATTTATAGCTCTAAGGTAATTTGAGAAAAAGAACTGTTTTAGGTCAGATATCTGACAATAAATGAGTGAAGAATTAGGGAAGTCAGTTTTGTTGAAACTTTCTCAGAAGAAAAAATCCTACCTATCAAACATGCACTTTAAGCCATGAGAGTTCATTAAGATTTTAGAGAACACCTTTATTTGTTTTTCAGGAATATATATATAGAAAGACTATTTTGGTTTTATAACTCAAGTAGTACAGCAAATTGAAATATCTCTTCTGTGGCCAGGTGTAAAACAAGAGGTCTAGACAACGAATGTTGAAAGCAAAAGCAGGTAAATGTTACAAGGCAAATATATCCTCAGGCATCCTGCATAAATATGTCTTGAAGGAATCACAGAATCACAGAATATTAGGAGTTGGAAGGGACCTCGAAAGATCATCTAGTCCAACCCCCCTGCCACAGCAGGATTCCCTAGACCAGGTCACACAGAAGAGCGTCCNTAGGCTTCCTCATGGCTACGAGTTAAAACCAAAAGTTCCCCTAGAGAAACCCAGCATTCCCCTTGCTTCCCCCCCCGGGGGGGGTTTGCAGTGTCCTTGATTCAGGAATCTCAGGACAGTCCAGGCAAGGTGTGGGGAGAAAAGCTGATATGATATTATGTATGTTAATGGAATACTGTTCTAACCCAAACCATAACACATTTCTACGTGTATTCACACGGAATCTCCTATACAGTAGTTCAGAACGTCAGCTAGCCCACCCTTTAGTTTTCCAGAAGGACTGCCTATGATTACATGATTCTTTCAAGACACTTGTTTCACTTGTTCTTAAAAACCTCAAATAATGGAAACTATCAGTTTTATTCCTCTATTAGTAAGAAGCTAATTTATCTCCTTCCTTTTCCTTCTGTTAGCAGTAGACATGAAAACAGTTTTGTTTCTTCCTATTTGTAGCTGTGACTGTGCCCCAGCCAGACTTCCTTTCAACAGAACAAACAATGCTTCACTCTTTCCCTTTAAGTCATGTTTTCCAGCAGTTTATTCTCTTTGCTTTTCATGAACTCTATCCTAGTGCAGTGGCTAAAATAAGAGACCTTATGATACTAATTCCATCAGTATTTTTTTTTCTGCCTTGAGAAAATGGCATATTTTTACATACCTTCTAGAGCATATACTGTGGGGTTTTTGCAGAAGCTTATTCTTCACTGTCATCTAGTTAATGGTCCCAGAGATCCTCTATGACCCCACCATTTTTTAGCAGAAAAGTTTTGCTACTAATTTCAGTTGATTATGAATAACTTCCTCAAGCCCAATAGAACCACATCAGTTTCATCATGACTGACCTTCCATAAAGTAATTGTCTTCTTAATCCCAAAATCCATCAGACAGGACAAAGACATTATCTACTGGCTGTACATCAGCATAATATGATCTGAATACCAAGTTTCCTCCTCCAGCAGTGTTATGTTCACAGTAGTGGATGACAGGACTGAACTGAACTGTCCACGATAGAGTTACCCTTACTCTCTGAGCTCACACAAGGAGAAAAAAAGAAAAAAAAGGAGAAAAAAAGAAAAAAGTTCAACACAACAGTCACCTTTCAAAATATCCCTTGATAAACATGTGCCTGATTTTAATTCATCTTGATATAATTTTCTTTTTAGCAGCATTGAGCAAGATTATTTTTATTATATTTGCAGCCAAGGAACAGATGTTACTCTTCAGTAATAATCTGTCACAAAAAAGAAGCAAATTTAGAAGATTGTGTTCAGTTTCCTGCCACATAACCATATTCCATTAATCATCCTGTTTCATGTATCTTTTATTTCCTCTTATGCAGAAAAAAAGTGGAAAAAAACCCCACAATGTAAATAAGTTGGAATGTTTAAATTCCTTTTTGACTTTGTCTTTCTCTCCAGTTTTATCCTATGGGAAAGTAAATAGAAAAGTGCTATTTTTACTGTATTCTAGATTTTTTTTTTCATAGTTGTAGGGTTCTTGGGGATTAAGCAAAGCAAGAAATAACAGCAATGACTAAAATTGTACAGCTTTGGTCCAGTAAACAACAACCTCTTAGGAAGTCTGTTGCAATAAGGAAAAAGTCAGAAGATGTCATGGGAAAATGAAATATTATATTCTTTAGAATAAACACTCACATAATAATAATTAAAATTATCAGGAACAATCTTCCACTAGTGAAAAAATAGTTTTGATTGTTTAGATGACCCCATCTTCATCTGTATTAGCTGTGAATTTCCAGCTGTCATGATTATGAATAACTGATATTCTTACTTGATACTTAATAAGTCATACTTACTTGTCTTTGCCCATATTTCCTTTGCTTAATGCACAAGACCATGAAAAGATTAGGATAATTTGTGACCGTGAAATTTATGCAAACAAAAAATAAAATACAAGGCCATCGAGCTGATGAAAACAAGATTACAAGTATATAATCCAAAATTATTTTAAATAGCTTTTTTAATTAATATTTTAAAATAAGAATACAAAGAGTGACTTGCTAAGAATATGGAGGAGAGTTCCAACGGTGGTTGCTAAACATACACCAGTCAGGAAGTTGCCTGACCTAAAACCACTTAGGAGAATATAGGATGTCACCAGATTAAATGTGCCATATATTCACATCCTTTTTCCTGTGGATCTCTTGATTGAAAACTCAAAATCACTAGATAAGAATGAATCCAGAGGATCATAAACAATTATGTTGTCTTTTTCTTTAAATTCCGTTCTTTTTTTCCCCCTTCTTTCTCATTCTGGTGAATTCTGATATCTAATATTTGTTCCAGTCAACTTGGCAAGTTTTTCATTCACAATGAACTCTGTCCAGTTCTTACCTGACTCTCATACTTTGCCTCTTGAAACATGACTATAGATTCTTCTGCCTTACCCTGCAGTTTCTCAATTTTTTCCTTTATTAGTTTATTAGATTGTTTCTCCTCCTACAGGGAGTTCCTTTTGGCCTAGACTACATAAAGAACATAGCAGAAAAGGAGAATAAAAAGAGCAAACTTACAATTCATTTCACAGTGGAAAGCTGAGAAGTGCTTTTAAGGGTAATGCTCTTATTTCAGAAGGACTGCTTGGGATGATATTTTGAACTTTCTATTAGTCTGAGACTACTTGTTCTCTGTCCTGAGCTTTAGACTAATCTATGATGTAACATTATCTTTTACTTGTTCATCAGATAAAAAGGATATCCTTGAAATCCCTCAGAGCACTGTGTAAGACTGGAAGTAGTCCTGATGGAGGTCCATTAATGTGCAGAATAAAAATTGTTTAAAATATTCTTTAAATGTTTGAAATCAACATGTTGATGACATTATTACATTTGAGGAATTCAAATAAATTTCAGAAACAAAGTACTTGCCCTACAGGAAACACTGTTGTGAAATTCTTGATAATATATTTCAGAATTTATCTACCATTTTTTATTGGCATCTATGGCAAAATGTCCTAGCTTCCCTTGTGAAGGGAATAGAGGTTGATTTAGTGTACTTCGTGAGAAAGGTTGAGATGCTTACAGCCAAGAAATGGTTATGTTATCTCTGTGAATAGGATCTGCAAAGCTGGCCTGCCAGGTGGCTGAAGGAGGGAGTCCTGTGAAGATAAGGCAATCCTGTTTCAGCTAAAACTAATGAGCCAAGGCCAAAATATCAAACCACACAGCTTCAAAACAGATTCTGAAGGTTATAGTGACTGAACTGACTCCTTTGCCTAATTAAGTGTGATTTTAGTATTAAAGCTGACACCCCTCAGTATGCTAAAGGGCCATACTGAGTACATGTTCTATGTATATGACTATGTTACTCAGCTCTCCACCAAATCATGCTAAATGTGCCCTAGAAGGTAGAGGCAGTTAGAATTAGGATATAAAAACCCTCTTGAGAAAGATTTCCTTGTTGTGGAGGGGCAGACTGAAGACCTTACGATTTAGCTGTTACAGAAAACAACGGACAGGCTGCTCCTTCTCCTCTGACCACCAGGAAGGGACACTTTCTTGGTAAGAATTAAGCATATCAATATACAGCCTAACATCTTTGTAAGCATTTTTTTCTGTTGTATTTTAGAACTATTTCAAAGATTTTGCTTCTTCAGCTCTGTTGGATGCTTCCCCAGGAGCAGAATAATTAGATTGAGCTCAAATTCCTTGCAGTTACTCAACTTGTCACCAGCAATCTCAAATCTATCTTCTGTAACTTCAATAAATTAAACTGTTTATTAATTTAATTTGTCAAGACTTTCAGAGAGAGTCCATACCAGGCACCATTAGGCAATTTTGCCTAACCAGTTCAACAAAGTCCTGAAACACTGCAGGCTCCCGGTTTGGGGTTTTGCCTGTTAATGTGGCAGCATCACATTTATGATACTTCGTGCCCTGGTTGCAGGATGGGGTTAATCTTCACAAGACTGGGAGGAGACACACCCAGGACACAAAATCAAACCAACCAATGGTGTATTTGATACCATAGTGACGCCATGCCTGCAGCGTAAGGGGAGGAGTAGCCTGGGAAGTGCATGGGGTTTTGTGTACTGTAGAGTCAGGGCATTTGGTGAGCATTGCATTTTATATCACCCCTTTTCTGCATTATTTCAGAGAATCACAAAACGTGACCTAGACCAAGTCACCCAAAAATGTATCTAAACGGGTTTTGAATATCTCCATAGAAGGAGACTCCACAACCCCTCTGGGCAGTCTGTGCCAGTGCTCTGGCACCTGAACTGTGATGAAAAACAAACAATTTTTTTCTTGTGTTTACATGGAACTTACTATGCTTCAGCTTACAGCCATTGCCTCTTGTCTTGTCCCTGGGCTTCACTGAGAAGAGCCTGACCCCATCATCCTGACACACACCCTTCACATATTTAAAAGCATTAATGAAGTCACCCCTTAGCCTCCTCTTCTCCAAACTAAAGAGACCCAGCTCCCTCAACCTTTCCTCACAAGGAAGATCTTCCAGCCCCTAAATCATCTTGGTGGCTCTGTGCTGGATTCTTTCCAGCAGTTCCCTATCCTTCTTCAACTGAGGGGCCCACAACTGGACACAATATTCCAGATGCGGCCTCAGCAGGGTAGAGTAAAGAGGGAGAAGAACCTCTCTTGACCTACTAATCACACCCATCCTAATCCACCCCAGAATCCCATTGGCCCTCTTGGCCACAAGACCACACTGCTGGCTCATGGTCATCCTTTCATCCAGCAGGACCTCCAGGTCCCTGTCCCCTTCACTGCTCTCCAGCAGCTCAGTCCCCAACCTATCCTGATCCATGGGCTTGGTCTTTCCCAGGTGCAAGACTCAACACTTGCCCTTGCTGAATTTCATTCAATATCTCCCTGCCCAACTCTCCAGCCTCTCCAAGTCTCGCAGTCTGGCAGCACAACCCTCCAGTGTGTCAGCCACTCCACCCAGTTTAGTGTCAGTAGCAAACTTGCTGACAGTGCACTCTGTTCCCTCAGCCAGGTCATGAATGAATAGATCATAGAATCATAGAATGGCTGAGGTAGGAAGGGACCTTGAAGATCATCTAGTTCCAACCCCCCTGCCATGGGCAGGGACGCCACATGCACCAGACCAGGTCATCCAGGGCCACATCCAGCCTGGCCTTAAACACTGCCAGGGATG
>VWZX01009603.1:361344-444428 GCA_013399015.1 Galbula dea
ATCAAATCCATATCTCTTCAATTTTGAGATAAGGATATCGTGTGGAACTGTATCAAAGGCTTTACTAAAGTCTAGGTAGGTGACATCAGTTGGTCTTCCTTCATCAACTGTTGCGGTCACTCCATCAATAGAAGTCTATCAGATTGGTCAGGCACGACTTGACCTTAGTGAACCCATGTTGGCTTCTTTGAATCACCTCTTTGTCTTGCATGTGCCTTACCATCACTTCCATGACAATGTGCTCCATGATCTTCCCAGGCACAGAGGTGAGGCTCACCGGCCTCTAGTTCCCTGGGTCTTCCTTTCTACCCTTTTTAAAAATGGGGGTGATGTTACCCTTCCTCCAGTCACTCGGGACTTCACCTGACCTCCACGACTTATCAAACATGATGGAGATTGAAAAGTGCTGGTCCCAGGCCCGACCCCTGAGGGACTCCACTAGACACAAGCCTCCAACTAGACTCCATCCCATTGACCACGACTCTCTGGCTTCTGTCCTTCAACCAGTTCACAACCCACCTCATTACCCAATCAGCCAGACCACACTTCCTCAGTTTAGCTGCAAGGATGCTGTGGGAGACAGTGTCAAATGCTTTACTGAAATCAAGATAAACCACATCCACTGCTCCGAGCGTCTATCCACCCGATTTATGTCCTCATAAAAAGGCTATCAGGTTGGTCAAACATGACTTCCCCTTGGTAAAACCCATGCTGACTGCTCCCAATGACCCCCTTATCCTTGAAATGCCTAGAGACAGAGTCAAGGATAAAGTGTTCCATCACCTTTCCTGGGATGGAGGTGAGGCTGACCGGTCTAGAGTTACCTGGCTCCTCCTTCTTGCCCTTTTGGAAGACTGGAGTGATGTTTGCCTTCCTCCAGTCCCCAGGCACCTCTCCTGTTCCCCAGGACTTATTAAAGATGATGGAGAGGGGCTGACAATGACTTCTACTAGCTCCCTCTGCACCTGTGGATGGCTTAATTGATCCCTAAAACAGTCTTCTACAACCAAGGAAAACTCCTCCTTTATTCTAACTTCATCTGGGGGCTCAGGGGTCTGAGGCTCCTGAGCACAGTCTCTAACAGGATAGACAGACACAAATAAGGCATTCAGTAACTCCACATTCCTTTAACCATCTGTCACCAAGGCACCCTCCTCATTCAGCAGGGGGCCTACATTGCCTCTAGTGTTAGTTTTTCTTGCAATATATTTGAAGAAGCCCTTCCTATTGTCCTTGACATCTGTTTACAGTATCAGAGTATGTTAGGAGTTAGAAGAGACCTCAAAAGATCATCTAGTCCCACCCATTGCAAGGTTTAATTCCAGAGAGGCCTTAGCTTTCCTAGTTACCTCCCTACAACCTCTGACAACAGTCTTGTACTCTTCCCATCTGGCCCGCCCCTCCTTCCATGATCTCTAGACTCTCTTCTTCCACTGCAGTTTGCCCAGCAGTTCCTTACTTAACCATGTAGTTCTCCTGGCTCCCTTTTTTTTGATGTTCTGTGTGTTGGGATGCTCTGCTCTTGAGGTTGGAAGAAGTGGTCCTTGAATGTTAACCAACTCTCTTGGGCCCCTTTATCTTCTAGTACCCTGTCCCATGAGATTTCCCCTAGTAATTTCATGAAAAGATCAAAGTTGGCCCTACTGAAGTCTAGGGCTGTGATCTTAGTAGGTATTCTGTTCCTACCATACAAGATCCTGAACCCTACCATCTCATGATCACTGCAGCCAAGGTTGCCCTCAACCTCTTCAACCAGACCTTAACCTTGTTAGTGAGCATCAGGTCCAGCAGCACTCCCCTCCTCCAGCATTTGCCTCAACAAGTTATCATTAATACATTGGAGGAACCTCCTAACCTGTGAATGGTTGGATGAGTAGGCCTTCCAGCAAATGGGTGGGTAGTTAAAGTCCCCCATAAGAACCAGGGCCTGTGAGGCTACTGTCAGCTGCTTGGAGGAAGCCCCATCAATTTCCTCATCCTGATCAGGGGGCCTGTAATAAACACCCACAACAGTATCACCCATTGTGGGCTGCCACTTAATTCACACCCATATAAACTCTCAACTTGCCCCTCATCTGCCCCTGGACAGAACTCAATACATTCCAGTTGCTGTCTGAAGTGAAGATTTATTACTGTTGTTTCTTCTCTCTTTGTGTTGTTCTATTAAACTCTCCTTGTCTCAACCCATGAGGATTTTACCTTTGTCTCCCAATTTTTCTTCCAATCCCACAGGGGAGGTGGAAGGGGAGCACTGAGCCAGCAGATGCATGGTGCTTGGTTGCCAGCTGGACCTAAACCAGGACACCTTTTCAATCTGTGACCCACAGTAACTTCAGACCATATTTTACCATAGTTTGGCAGCTTAGCCATTTAAACACCATTTTATATTTATACTTTGTATCTTTTCTTCTCTTTGTGGAATATAAACTTACCTTTACAGAATTTATTTGTATTGATTATCAGACACTTTCCCAAAGTCATTCTGAATTCTCAAACTGTCTTCCTTTGCAAGGAGCTGTTGTACCTAGATGATAGAAGCTCATTTCATATTCCATCATCCAAGTCATTAATGAAGTTATTGAACAGTACTCAGGAAAATTCACAATGGGATCTTGCTCAAAATACCCTCTCAGTTTGACACTGAGTTATTGGTAAGTAGTCTTCAATAAAGTTTTAAATTTATTTCTATCTCAGCCATGGCTTTGTAGTTACTCTTCAGAATGAAAGAATATTTTGACTCAAGAGCTGTGTCAACACATATTACATCTAATGGTTCCTTCTCACTCACAAGGTCAGTAATTCTGTCACTAACAGAAATTAGATTGGTAAAATATAATTTATTCTCTACATATCCATTTTAGATTTTTGTTATGTAATTCTTATACATTCATTATTTAAGAATATGGTCCAGTATATTTCCTCATATTGAAAATATCCTACTAATTTACTTACTTGCTAAGCTTTTTTTTTTCCTTAAAATTGTCCTACATTTTATGATCTTGTACATCTGCCCTGTATTTTTGTAAATAATAGATCAAATTACTTCAGGTATTTTTTTTTCAGATTTTTAAGGTGAGCTTTAACTATCTATACTGACAAAAAATGTTTAGATTAAGTAAGTGTTCTTAAATTTATTGGTTTCCTATTTGGGTCTGGTTTTGTTTTATTTTGTTGTTTCTTTATTCCCAAACATGTTTCCTAACAGTCACAATTGTTTCAGCCTTCCTTTTATCATGATTCATTATTTTACCTTCCTCATTAAGCAATGAATCTGTTTTCTCTTTATCCTTCTCTGTAATGATTTATAGGAACTTTAATTACAACTGTTTATGCTCCTGACTTGACTTAAATAGTTACATTGCTCAGCTCTTAACATAGCAAAACTAAGGCTGGAGCCTGCTCAATATGTTCTATCTTGGGCAATCAAAATTGAAGCTGAGCCAGCACATTAAGTTTGTTTGTTCTTTTGAGCAATTACTTGTACATTCCTGGCTGCTGATCCACTCCTTTTCTCTTTCTTCCAAGCATACTAATTCATGAGCTGGAGTTTTCTGGACTCTACTGTATTATTAACTTACAAGGTGTTTGAAAGTGCAGCTTTTAAAAGGGTATACAAATTATAAACACAACGATGAAGTCGTGTTCATTGAAAAAAAAAGCTGATCAAGAAATTTCCAATTATCCTTACAAACCTCTAAACAAATCCCAGTCTATAATGCCACTACAAAATAATAACATCATTTGAGGCTTTGATTTATAATAATGGCTGATTCTAATATTCATTGAATATACATTCTAATAAATTGTAATTGCCACTTCCAGTGGCAAGGACATGAAAAGAAAAACACCAAGGCAATCTCTTCCTTTGCCTGATTAGGATTTCTAGACATCATTTATGATTAAGCCAGTAGGCTCCCAGGCTTCAAAACCAAGGACATTAAAACCATAGACTTTCTTGGATGGTCTGTTGTTGAGCCAATAATGAAACCCTGAGCTTTCAAGAAAGAACAGTAAATCTGAACCAATGTCAAAGTCACGGGGCTGTCAGTTTCCACTAGTTTTGTCAAATGACATGTGAAAGACTCTTAACAAGCTGATAGTCCAGTCTCATCAAAATATGTTCTCAGATTTGGACATTTCACCTACTGAATTAAAAGCTGACAATCCAATCAATCATTATAATTGTGCACTAGCTTTTTCTGTTTACATGTTTTACCCCCATCAACTCTGTTTTGTTGCTAGCATACACAGTAGCATGCACTATTATAACATTACAGGCAGGATAGAGAGGGAGAAGTGAAAGCTCAAGTACTGCTAGAAAAAGCCTGAAAAATAATAAGGATAATATGAATTATAATGAACTCCTCAAAGTTCATACTGAAACCGTTCTGCATGCTAAGAAAACCTTTCATTAGAGCAGCCAAATTCAAGCCCAGAGAGCTAGAGAGGTGTATATTGATTCATCAGTCCTGATTGCCTACAGTCTGCAAGAGAACTGGACTGGATGCAATAGGAACTACTGTCTTCTCAAACATCATGGATCCATTCTATTTATATCCTGTAAGCAATAATTTCCCTGCATTTCCAGAGCTCAGAACATTCATTTTTCAAGATATGTAGAACATTCAAGATATACAGAGCACAATCAAGATACATAGAACACAATCAAGACATATAGAACACAGAATGCAGTTCTGACTCAAATATCTTCTGTTTATTAGAAGTGAATCATGAGTAACTAGGATCACTCCTGCCCAGAATAGGATACAAATTTAAGCACTCAGCAGTCCAGAATAAAAGCAGGACACTTACCATGGATATGTTTTCTGCAGACAACAACTGAACAGAAGAAAGCTTTTAGCATCTTAAAAGCATATAAAGTATTAAGCTAGACTTAACATTGCATATCTATATAAAGTTAATATTCCATCCACAGTGTAATCTAGATTTGCATTAGGACAAAACATTAAAAGCAACTCAGTAGCACTTAGGGTTGTTTTTGTCCCATCAATGGTTTGCAGAGTAGTTCTTATATAGTAAATTATCAATTGTATTTAGTATTGTTTACCTTGTACAACAATTTGAAAAACTCTAGCTTATCTGTAGTGCAGCAGAGCATTCCTTCAACAATATGTGAGACAATATACTCCTGAAAACTACTGTCAGATGACTTTATCATCCAAATTTTTAGTCAAATTCTTTGTCTCAGTTTCATCTTCACAGACTTCTGTGCTTGAGGATCAGCACAAAGACTTTCTGTAGCTTTCATGTAAATAGTGGGGCTGAAATTGTCATCCTCTGGCATAAAAGAAGCTTTCAAATGAAATTGTAAAATCTAGAAGACAAACTATTTACAAGATACACCCACAGTTAAAGCCTGCATTTCATCAAAGTAGTTCTTTGCTTCACCAAGTACAAGACACATTTCATCAACTTTGTCTAACATAAATACATAGAAACATATAAAAATAACCAACAATAATAAAATCCATCCTACAAAAATATTTATGCATGTGAGACTGACAGGCTAAACATGATGTAGATGTTAGCCATATTGCCTCCTGCGAGACCAGAAATCCTTAAATCTAATAGCATTGAATGTAATCTGTAGCTAAGTTAGGACAAATATTATGTTCTTGTTCAGTTATACAAATGTCTTTGGTAGTTGTGAGAGGGCAGATTGCTCTTGGAGTTTACAGCATTTTGTAACTAATGTATATACTATTTAGCTTTATTAAAAAAAATTTAAAACTTCACCCTGTGCAGTGTTTATATTCATAGGATCATAGAATTGTCAGAGTTGGAAGGGACCTCAACGATCATCTAGTTCCAAGCCCCCTGCCTGGCAGGGACACCAGCCACTAGATCAGGTTAGCCATGGCCCCATCAAGCCTTGTCTTAAAAGCTTTCAGGGATGGGGCTTCCACAACCTCTCTGGGAAACCTGTTCCACTGCCTAAGCACCCTCATAGAGAAGAACTTCTTCCTAATATCCAGCCTAAATCTACCCTCCTCTAGCTTCCACCCATTTCCCCTGGTTCTATCACTGTCTGACCTCCTAAAAAGTCCCTCCCCAGCTTTCTTGTAGGCCCCTTTCAGGTACTGAAAGGCTACAATAAGGTCCCCTCAGAGCCTTCTCCTCTGCAGACTGAACAACCCCAACTCTCTCAGTCGGTCCTCGTAGGAGAGGTGCTCCAGTCCTCTGATCATTCTCCTGGCCCTTCTCTGGACTCACTCCAGCACTCCCGTATCCCTCTTGGAATAGGGGCTCCAGAACTGGATGCAATATTCCAGGTGGGGTCTCAGGAGAGCAGAGTAGAGGGGGAGAATCACCTCCCTCAACCTGCTGGCCACACTTCTCTTGATGCAGCCCAGGATACGGTTGGCCTTCTGGACTGCAAGTGCACACTGGCCACTCATGTCAAGCTTCTCATCCACCAACACCCCCAAGTCTCTTTCTGCAGGGCTGCTCTCAAAACTCATAATGCCAACACTGAAATTTGACATTTTAAAAATGTATTTAAATGCTATATTGTTCCTAGGTGCTGCACTGGGAAAAACTGTCGCATTTCATTGCATACATCATAAAGGTAAAATCCTGGAATAGATAGGAAGGGCAGCACTTTAGAGTACTGCAGCAAGATTCAGCAGAACTGTTACACCAGACACATCTTTTGCCTAATTACTGGAAATCTGATTCAGGCTATGGGATTCATTTCACTTAACTGCCTAAAAAGTATGCATATGTTTTTGAATTACTCAGCCTGGGTTCATTTTATAGGCAATGGTGAGAAACAGACACATTCAGGGCAGATTTAAGTGGATGGTTTTTAGGTATTAACTGTAGACTAAGGCGAATCACATAGAAGAAAACATGAGTGTAGAGGAAATCTGTACAGATTGCTCAGATATATATGCACATTTAGTCAGCTTATTACATTCTTTGGAGAAGTCCATGTAAGTTCTTCAAACAAAATAACTGAAAGGATCTTATCCATGCTGTAAGAATAAAAGAAACAAAATCTGGGAGTCATCTTGTCCCAGTCCAGTTAATAGACAGGGGATAAATTAGAGGTTTATTTCCCAGAGTGAAATTAAGACACAAATCAATTAGAGTTTATTGAAACAAAATGGTTAGAGAGATAGGACAATAGGATGGAGGAAAGAGAGGAAAATTGAGCAGAGAGGCAGGACAGAGAGCAAGAGGGCATAGTTACACCACCATGGATCAGGTCCAATGACGTGTCGAGGGTCCCGAGTCCCCCTGCTTCATCCATGACGGTGGGTGATCACACTCACATTCTCTCTCATACACACACCACTCACAGCTCCACTCACAACTCACAGTTCATGAGGATTTTTCCTCAGGTTTTTATAGGAAAAGGTACAGGACAGGGTCCTACTGATCCTTAAGATGAAGGGAATTTCCTGCAGGTTTCTCCAGACTTTTCTCATGAATAAATTCCTCACGAGATGTCCAGACTCCTGGGCCTTATCTCAAGGTCTTAACTAGACCTTATTGTCCTGCACAACAGTTTCCTAGTCTCTGGCTCCCGGAAGGTCTGGCATTGTCTTCTCCAAAGACGGTAATCAATGATCAATCAAGCTTCGAGACATTAACATGCAGTCTCAGCACAGCTAGGAAACCGGTTTTCCATATCTGATAAGAAAGAGTATTCAAACAGTCTCTTACAGTAATGGAAGTAGTGGGGTCCAAATATTTATCCCTCCACAGGTGCTCAAGAATACCATGGGGAGGGTGCACCACTCTTCTACAACCATACTTCACATGGGCTAACTCAGGCATAGCTTCTCCCTTCAGAGAAACTTCTCTTTCTGTCTCAGTGGAAACTCTGATTTACAGAAATTTGGGAATCTATGTCAGTGTTTGAAGAATAAGGTACCATATGAAGGGCAGTGCCTGCAAGTTGAAGCATAGGAAGTTCTGTGTAAATACAAGAAATTTTTTTTCCCAGTTGAGGTGCCAAAGCCCTGGCACAGACTGCCCAGAGAGGTTGTGGAGTCTCCTTCTATGGAGAGATTCAAAACCCATCTGGACATGCTTCTGTGTGACCTGTTCTAGGGAATCCTGCTGTGGCAGGGGGGTTGGACTAGATGATCTTTCGAGGTCCCTTCCAACTCCTAACATTCTGTCATTCTGTGATTCTGTGATTATCTCTGTACATGTATTTCCTGTTTGCCTCAGAACTGATTTCTAAATCTGGGTCAATCAGCATGATTTCCCGTTTTGACCCTTTTTGAAAACTACTTTGTGGCATTCATCAGGAAAATGATCAGGCTTTGCAGCACCATATTATGCAGTTAACAGTTCTCTACATCTACTGAGATTTCAGTGCTGACAGCCTTTTATAAAACCTTCTGTCTTTCAATCTGCAAAGAGAAAATGCTTTTGTGGGGAAATGTAGTGTGTGTCAAATAGCTGGCTGAAGCAACGAGAGAATGGATTGTACACTATGAAAAATATGATCAACCATTTCTGCACAATGCTGAGTTTTAATTACTGTGGCTAATTACAACACTGCTACATTACTTTCACATCAGTATATACTGGGTTAATATGGATTAGGATAAAGTGCTGTGAGAAAAAAGCAGCAAAAATAGGACAATGACTCATGTTTAATAAGGAGGAACAGAGAATTTTACCCTAAAGATTTAAGCCTAATCTTTGACATCCTATGAAGTGCCATAGCCTTAGCTGAGGTGCTGGTTCCTTATGCAGTGACATAACATACTAGCTCCTCAATGTATGCAGTAGTCGGGTGAGCTCTTGTTTTGTGATAGTCAGTTACTTAATAATCTACGTGAACTGCACTATGAAGGATGGTTTATGATACCATCACACTGCTCTCTTCCCTCTCCAAAACAATAACTGAAATTTACTCTCATATTACATAAATTATTTTCATTTTGTTAAGGGCTATTCATTGCTAAATGGTAGTAAGCTCTACTAAAACAAGTATCCTGTTCCTATAGGTAATCTCTTCAGAGAGAGTAAGAAATAACTGTTATATAGAAAGAGATAGTTTTCTTCTAATTTTTATAAACATTTTATTTGTTTTGTTGGTTCTGCTTTTGGTTTTTTGTGGGTTTTTTTTTATTATTTTCCTGAAACCTCCATTTGGAAACAAACAAAAATTTTGAGTTTAAACATTTGTTTGAGTACATATTTAGAAATGTCCCTCTTTAAGTTGCATTCTATTAGCACTCTTTAAAAGTTGCATGCTCTGAGTTACACTCATTCTAGTTGGATTAATATCAGTTTCTTCAATGGATTTTTCTTCAGGTACACAAATTTCATTTAAAACCAATATAGATTATTGTAAATTGTCATTACAGTGTGGTAAAGTGTGGAATTCAGCCTCAAGGAGTTTGCTAATCCAAGTAATTACTGTATACCTACCTTTTAGATGAGCAAAACATGTTAATATGAAGGGAATAAGATGTATTGCCTAGATTATTATCAGTTTACATTTAACTGAAAGGAAACATACAGCTGTTTAGCTAGTCAAAGAAAAAAGATTTTCTACCTTTGATACGTCAAAACAACAAAGGCAAAAATAATTTGATAGTTTTATTTAAGATCATATTATTCTATATAATGGAATTCATTCATTTCCATTCATATATAATTCCCTGCCCTGTAAATGATAATTGTGAGGAACCTTAAATGCAGGGTGGTCTGATCAGCTTGATGTCTAGACTGTACCAGTGCTCCATCATGGTTCAAAACTGGAGTACAGGAACCAGGTTTCTGTCTTAGTTCTGTACAGAAACTGGTCCATTAAGTATGGTCAGTCTCAAACAGAACGTATTCAGTAAAAGCATTGTGACCATGCTTCCTTTCATTAAGAATAAAGAAATTAATTAATGAAACTGCTTCTGAAGAAGTTAGAACAGAGCTTTTCAATATCAGACACTTACTTGGTAAATGCTTTGAAAACAGACAAGTGAATTATGTGACCAAGTTAGTGTGAAGTCCTACATGCATTCTGCTCCTAATTTGCAAGACTTCTCTACTCTCAACACTAAAAAAAAGCTAAAGATGTGTGTTTGGTTTAGACTCTCTTGTTTTAGAGGGGCTGCTGCATAGGCAAGAATGAAAACAATTTATACAACAAAATAAATATATTTTTATTATTGATATGTCAATATTGATTGATATCTCAATATTGATTGATATCTCATTTTGCTAGCCAATGGCAAGAGAAATGCTATTTTCAAAAGGCTGGCTAGATGTTGCCCACTTAAGAAGTACTTGACAACACACAGGGAAGTACTGGGAGTAGGAAAGACCTGTAACACACTATTGTGTGACACTACAGACAGGGAAACCAAATACAACCCAAGGTAAGAGATGAAGTCTGACCTTCACAAAACTGGGAGCATGAGGCCAATAGGATTTTTAAATTCAAGTTCTCTAGCTTTTGTAAGAAATTTACTAGGTTTGTTTTCCACCACAAAAGATCTATTTCTATTGGAGGAAAGCTACTCTTTTCCAGCCCCTGTAAAGGCTAAAAAATTTGTTTAAACAGATCAGTGAAGAGACATCAAATTACTTAGGAGGAAGACAGCATGGTGAAAGATGAAACATCTGGGGTATAATCCTATTTTCAGATTGACTCCTGTACATATAAATGTTTTACTACTGATAAAAAATATTCTGTGTAATTTCTTCCCCCATAGTGATGGAGAATTATTTTCTGCAGCTGCCTGGGTCATCATCTGATAGGTGAATCTGGACTCTTTGCAAATTATGACAGACTCCAGAATTCATAATTTTCCTCATTATATATGACGCTTTGCAAAGAACATTGATCATATCAGAAGAGGTCTGTCACCATGTGGTGGTCTCAACAGCATAACAATTTTCCTTTGATAGTGGAACGGAGAAAGAAAAAGACACTGCCTTGTCATGAATTGATATCAGAGCTAGCTACAGAACATTGTGCAGTGAACCTACCATTAGGACACTGGTTTAGATATGTTTGATAGAGTTAACATCAGATCTTTTTTGTGAGGATTTTCGAGTCAGTTTTTCAGTACTAAAAATTCCTCAGGGTGTGAACATGATCAAACACAAGTATTTCGAGCTCTCAGCAAAGCAGTTTTAATAAAGGAAATCATAACATGAGCAAATGTTCACTGTGGTGGACCTGCACAATTCTAGAGTGTTTGCTTGCTCTACAAGATTGTTTTAAACTAGATATAGGGACTTTTTTAAGGACAGAAAGTCCAGCAGCTTTGGACCAGATTTGTGCCATATAAGACACGCCATTACGGTCCTCCAAAAGCCGAGTTCTGCTGAGCACAGAGTTCTTAGACTAATACTTTGCTCACCTTATAATTCTTCTTCTCTGCAGGACTTGGGGACTTTTTGTTACAGATAGGTTCACTTGCAAGAAATCTATGTAGAACAAATCCACAATTCCACAATCTTGATTTGTTATCCTGTATACTTCATTACCACTATATATTCCCCACTAGTAGATGAGAAAGTCTCTCCTTGAAAAATAAAAATTATAATGTAGATGGTTGTGTTGCAGCCTACAAGGTACCAGATGAGGGAAGAGTGGAGAAAAGTCATTCTTTTAGCCTAAGGTGTGTGAAATAGACATTGCCTGAGAGTGACTTCAAAGGTAAAGTCTTTTACACAAAAGAAGATGCTGGATGTCATTGGATGGATTTACAGTTTATTATGATTTTGGTTTTCCCCTTATAAAAGTAAGCTTCTTTTTTTTCTAACTGTCATTTCAGCACATATAGCCTGAGGTCAGGTTCTTTTCTTCTCATACCACCTGTCAGGCATATAAGACCAAAATTTCTTCTTACTGAAGTTTTCTAACAGTGCAGTATTATTTGATGAATTCTGGTTTATGCTACTGGAGTGTTACACTGGGGTTTGAAACACTCCAGGCTAAATGATGACCTCATGTGCATTTATACAGCCTGGCTATTGATATCAAGCTCCACTAAGACTGCCCTACTGTAATCAAGGCTACCCTTTGGACTGAATTTCAACTGCTGGTGTTAATTTATGACCAGGTTAAACCTTAAATTGTCTCTAGAAGTATAAGGACAGTTTAGTTCTTGAAATTGGCACCCACAAGGAGAAAAAAAGAAAAAAGAAATAAAGAAGGAAAGCTAAGAAGATATGATGCTGAAAGTCTGAAGTTACTGACAGAGACCCCCAAGGTGTTGATTTTACAGTCACACTCCAGACCAGAATGCTGCCTTAAGGGAACAGTCAATAACCAAGCTGTCTTATGGGAATGAGGAAAAATATTTTCCCTTCTGCCTTTGATTTTTTGTGGTTAGTCTACTCTTTCTTTTCCATAGTTCTCTTTCTATTCTAAATTCTCTTTCTTAACCAAACTAGAAAAGAAATCTGTAAGAAAGGAATAAAGAGAAACATTGAATCAAGAAGGTTTCCACATGACTTAAATGACATTTAATTGCTGATATTCTCTATATATTATGGTGTTTTCAAAGAACTAGCTTGTGATGTTCTTCATGCAGAAATAGAATTAGGAAGAATGCAACCTCTACTATTTATGAAGATGGTAAGGAAGTAGTTCTGTGCCCTACTCTCTCCTGTTCCTGCTATCAAAGCAGCACAAGGATACTTAAAACTGTGGCAACCAAACAGCACTACTTGCATCCATTAAATATCACCCTAAACAGTTGATAATGTCCATCAACACTCAGATCAAATGTTTATTATTGTGTTTACTATTAGTTTATTAGAGCTCTTGCGTGTTTGTTCTACCCATCTGATTAGAGGGTCTCAGTAGGAACAAGGTTGTAGAGTTTGTAAATGTCTGGTTGAAACTTCTAATACAAGAATGCAAAGAAATTGGGATTTCATAAAGAAGAAAACAGCAGGTGGGAAAAAGTGGTAAGTCCTCTGATGGTGGATATGGCTGTGTGCAATGCTGCTCAGAAAATGCTATGCCTGCTGTTTTTATAATAGGATGACCTTATCCTCTGCAAATTCAGCCATCACAACCGTTAGTAAAGCACTAATGAATAGCCTCCTATTCAAACCACAGCAGCAAAGCAGGTAACTCATATCTCCTACATCCCTTTCACTTCACTGAAGTGTGAATTCTAAGATCTCATTGGAAACAGAACATTTCAATGGCAGAAATAACAGGAATGTCACACAGAATAATTCCTGCTACGGAAGCCTCAACTTGCTAGTTTTTAATAGTTTCCTTTTTTTACTATGCACAGGCTTAATACATCTGAGCACGAGTTACTATTTGAGTTATTATTGTGCCTAGGAACCATTATCCAGATAAAGGACTTTCTGAGTGAGTTATCTAATGTGCAGCTGTGAAGCTCCTGACTGGTCTTGTGCTGCCATCTCTGACTAGTGTCATGACTTTTCTTCTGTCAGACTTTGCCACCCTTGAGAAATACGAACCCTCAATAGGTTTGATTAAGTATCCACTGAAAAGCACAAGTCAGCTGAGATGCTATGCTATTCAGATTTGTTTTCTGGTAACAATACAGGAAAGAAAACTCTCCATAGCCCAGATTTTATAGACAGAGGTCATATTCTACCTTCAGATAATTGAAGTGTAGAATAGGGTAGGATAGGATAAGATAAGATAGGATAGAGTAGGATAACATATTTAATTTGTGTAAAGTCTTATGAGCCAGAAATTGCTTTGGATTTAGTTATGCATAGGAAAAGATTTTTCCTAATACTCAGATATTATGTAAAATGATCTACAGAAGTCTTTCTCCTTTTTGAGTTCTTACTGTTGGTAAAGAAGATTTTGTAGTAAGAGATCTGTGTTATATGAGCTGACTGTAGGCCCTGCAGATTTCTTCAAAAACAATCTCTTAATAAAATCATTCTTAAATTGAAAACATAACTATAGGAGTAAGTCTGTTTATGTAAACATATTATTTGACTTCACAAAGAAAATAAGAGTTGAGTATATCTTCCAAGGCTTAGAAGAGATTTAAGAGCCTAAAACATGCTCACATTGTAGTTCGATATCTTTTACTACTTTAGGAAACCCACCACTTGTAGCGACCTGTTGCTTGTCTCTTCCCAAAATATTAAGCTGCTCCCAAAGGAGTACAGCTGATCATACAGGAGCACCCATGCTTGTGCTTCAAACCTGGAAATGTCATGTTTGCTTTGGAAAGTTCCCAGAGCATGGTTTATCTAGCATGATTTCCTGCATTTAAACAATTTTTAACCCCCTCCAGCATTCAGACACCAGATTCTATGCTGTTAGTTAACCTGTTAGAATGGTCTCCGAAAGTATCTGTGCCCTTCATGTTGCAAATAAACAAAGAATTAAAATTTCAGAAGCACCAAACCAGATGACATCACAGGTTGTCATAGGTGTCAGTGGAAACTCTGAACCTTTCTATGTATTGTTAAATGTTTATATGTATCTTCAGTCCAAATTGTCATATATATTTTAGTACTAAATTCCTAAGAATTTTAATGGGAATTGAAAGCTTCATTACTTGCAAAAGAATTAAATGTCTGATTTGCTTTTGAAATCAAAACTTTAACTCTTATAGCCTAATGTAATATGTATTTTATATACACTCGTATGTATTGTTGACATTGCTACTCGAATAGGGAGGCATGTACATGAAGCTTTGAAAAGATTTGTGAGGCTCAGGGGAAGTTATTAATTTTTTACCAGCTCTGTTACATCAATTCCTTCCTTTTATTGATGGTGTACTTCTTGTTCACTGCATCAGTTTTTATCTCATTCACACACGCACACACAAAAATAAAGTTATGAGCCTGAACAACTGATATCAGAATCACTACTCTTTATACTAGTTTTCTAATTTGCCTATAAATTAAGCTGTGAAATGGGTTTTTAAAATTTTGATTAAAACCAGTAAAGAATGTATCCAGAAGGAGACAAGTGTGCTAAGCTTCCTACCATAAAGAACTTTTATAAGTAGGTCATAAACCCTTGAAATGAAGTCAGAAATGCTGACAGACCCCAAACTTTTCGAAGCTCTGTAAAGCATCAGTCTAATCATGTTCTCCCAGAGGGAGAAAATCTTTTTCTTGAGTCTAAATTGTAGGCTGTAAAATTGTTGTTTTGTCACATAGAGCTCTGAGTATACAGTAAAGAAATGTACAGCAAGGAGAAATGTGTTGTTACTATGGCAACTAGAATTCAAAAATATATCTGAAAATGACACTTTTTTCCTAAATTTATCCTCTGAAACATTTCCCAGTCTTGTCTAATTGTGCTATATGGTATAGCTTTCATTTATTAGCATGGGTCAGGAACTCTCAAACTACACAACAATTACTTGAAGGAAACAAATATAAACTGATCTGTGATATGAACTCAGTGGATCTTATATGTACTAAGGCATGGAAAAAACCTGCATAGAATTGAGCATCTGATATTCTCTCCTTAGAAGTCGCATGTGTTTGTCTGTGCTTGTGAACAAATTTCCCTTTTTGTAATCCCATTCTAAGAAAGGATAAGTTGTTTGGGGGGATTTTTTTTCAGTTTTTCAACATGACATCATGATGGCCTTTATATGAAATATTGTTTGTGTTTAACACAAGGCTTCACAGAAAAACTTCTGTGGGTTTTGCAAATTCTTTATGCATCAAGGATGGAATTTCACTTATAAGTATTTGCATTTCATAAGTAAAAAAAAGATATTAAATATTGTTAGATATTATTTTTCTGCATTGCATACTATAGAGTATCTATTGATAGAAAAACAAAGTCTTTATACTTCTGTTGCATTTGGTTTTTGTAAAATACAGCCAGAATAGATATTCCTGTTGCAGTGGAGAAGAGTAACTAGAAAGTACCCACAAAAGGTCACTGAGGCTATTATTCTATTTCCATCTCTGCAGCAGAAGTGACAATTTCTCTCTGATGTACTGATTACTGCTATAGTACAGCTGCAATAGGATGAAAGTTTATTTTATGTTACAATGAAAAAGAGAACATTTGGGAAAAAAAAACAGTAAAAAAACCAAAAGTCTTTCAGACTTGCTGACTTACTGTGGGTTCTTGAAGACATGCTAGCAAGCTATAAATTAGAGCTTTTTATTGTGAACTCTCATGTTCACACTTCATGGAATTTCAAAATATTTGCATATGTGTATGTATATTGTTTTGTTTTCCTTGTACTATTTTTTAGTTCATGCACTTTTTTACACTATAATAAAGAATAAAACATTTTGTACTATAACTAAAAATATTATTCTGTTTGCCTAATTATTGGGCATATAGATTAGATGTGTAGATGATGTTCATTTCTTTAATGAAATGACTACTAAAAAAAAAAAGAAAAATATGAAGACAGTTCTGGGCCCCTCAGTTGAAGAAGGATAGGGAACTGCTAGAAAGAGTCCAGCACAGAGCCACAAAGATGATGAAGGGTCTGGAACATCTTCCATATGAGGAAAGGTTGAGGGAGCTGGGGCTCTTTAGCTTGGAGAAGAGGAGACTAAGGGGTGACCTCATCTATGCTTTTAAATATGTGAAGGGTGTGTGTCAGGATGATGGGGTCAGGCTCTTCTCAGTGAAGCCCAGGGACAAGACAAGGGGCAATGGCTGTAAGCTGAAGCATAGGAGGTTCCATGTGAATAAAAGAAAAAACGTTTTCCCAGTTGAGGTGCCAAAGCGCTGGCACAGACTGCCCAGAGGGGTTGTGGAGTCTCCTTCTGTGGAGATATTCAAAACCCATCTGGACATGCTTCTGTGTGACCTGTTCTAGGGAATCCTGCTGTGGCAGGGGGGTTGGACTAGATGATCTTTCAAGGTCCTTTCCATCTCCTAACATTCTGTGATTCTGTGAGATTCCATGGTCTCAGATTGCATCAACAACAAAAGATGGGCTGGTGGAGGCACCTTGTTGTGAAAGAGTGAGGATGCCATCAGTTTTGCAACAATACAATAAACAGTTTCAAATTACTTCACCAAAAAAATCAACATAATATATTAAGGTTCATCCCATATTTTCAATGCAAACAAATGTCTGTCTTGTTTCTAAAAAACTTTTATGAACCATATCTTTTACTTGTAAATAAGCTTGTTAAACAGAATGATTTGGTCTCCCTCTAGACCCAGTTATCCCTAGAACCAAATCCACAAGAAAGTTTGCATGACCTAATAAGAAAAAAAGCAGAAATCCTATTTTCCCTTCCATGGCTATTGAGATGTTTGATTTTTTTACTTCCATGTTGTTTTCCCTTCTCCCTGCACCCCAGTACATAATAAATACCTGAAAGAAGCCTTTAGGACTTAGGTTATTATTGTAAGTTACAAGAACAAACACAACTCACACATACACCAAACAAACAAACAAAAAAACCCCAAACAAAGAAACAAGCAATTAAAAAGTCCTACCTTAGTTTCCTTATACAGAGTTACATGAAGTCTCAAGATCAGGTAGAAGCAATGTATGCCTCAGTTCCTAAAGCTGTTTAAATGAACTGCAGTGCCAATCTTGCAACAATCCCCTGCCAAATATTGGAGAAGAATTTCTGTTACTTGCATTCAATACAGATTCCTCACTCTCATTCCGGAATATTCAATACAACAAAGAAGACTAACTGCTGAAGAGCATGGGAAGAACTAACTCAATGTGCAATTTAGCACCACACAATAAAAAGTTGTGATTTCTCAGTCCATTATATCCCTTAATCCTGTTTATTCATTTCTTCAAGAATTTAATTCTCCTTGTACTCTTATATTCATATAATCTACTTTATTTGCTTACTTTTCTCCCTTTATCTGCATTATTTATGTCAAACAATCCCTTACTAAAAAATATTATTAGTATGCTATTAGATAAGATAGATCCTCAGAACATCAAGGAATATATAGTAAACCAAACATATTCCTGTTGCTGTTTTGTGGTTTACAGTCATAAGTATTAAAAATGATCCTGATTACTAAAGGTGTGCTGCAATTTCTGTAAAGAGCTGTGGGCAAAGCTTCTGATAGAAGGATAAATGTTAAAATACAGAAACTATACAAACACTAAGGAATAGCCTAGCATTAGTAAAATAGGTATTTTTGCAACAAAAATATTAAAAAATTAAAGATTAAAATGTAGGCATATAAGATAAAAACTAGTTGAGGAAAGTAAGCACATAAAATGTTAATTGTGATTTTTTTCTTTAGACTGTTTTAAAAACCTCTGTAATCTATACAGAGCATCTTATACACAAATAATTTATTCAACATATTAAATGTTATGCATTTATAGATATTAGAAATACTAATAGAACCTAATAGTTGTATTGTAAATGCTAGCAAAACCTTTCTGACAGCTGGGTGTAGCAAGCTTGCCATCTACTGATGAACACAAAAAGACTTTGCAGCATACTTCTGTAAATCATATTGAATTTGAAATCTCTTCACATGATGAATCAGTACTCTTGTGCTGGGAGATCAGAGATGAGAGCTTGAAGAAATTCTTATACCCACTGAAGCATATTTCACTTAGAGACATAACTTGTTTCAGTATTTGGGGAACTCATTTGTCTTGATTCTTTTCTTCATTTTTTTTTAAACTCTCTCTTTATAATGATTTGGATTTTTGTGGAGCTATATATAGTGTATAATAGTTTTAGAATGAGTGAAGACATGAGAGCAAAACTGAGAGGACAGAATATGCTTTTTGCATGGGTACAAGAAAGCTTGTCTTTCCACCTGCACCATTTAGACACAGTGGCAGATTATTTTTCCACATAGATGCTATATAGTTTACTTGACTGGACTTTTTCTCTTTTTAATATCTTTCTTACTCTGGTGATGGATAATAGTCTCCAGTAACTCCATTATTTAAAGTTTGATTCTTATTTCATTTGTAGCAGTATAAATCAGGAAGAATTCCACTTTGGTTGAGGGATTTAAAATTACCTCTGTTAACTCCAAATTGAATTAATGTGTTGTGAGGCAGAACGTCCCCCAGACAGGACTGGGATTTTTAGATTGTAGGAGACCATAACCTAGATGGTGAAAGCCCCAGATCCAGTATATTTTGGAGAGACTTAGCTATTTCAAGAGATTTGTCTGCAGAAATCAATGAGCTTTGTGAAATAAATTTCCTAGCTGGCATTCAAACTTTCAACCACATCTACTGTACGTGGCTTTGTACATCGAGCAGGTTAATAATCTGCCCTTGTGAAGGACTGGGAGGGAATCTGCAAGATTTGGGATATTTTGCTTCTTTGCTCTTTAAGTCTGCATTTCTGTATTTTTCAGAATGTGACCTGAAAGTTCTCTGCATTTCTGGGACCAGATAGGTCAATCTCTATTCTGGGAAGGCTTTGAGTCTGTTGGGGTGAATGAGTCATACCCATCCTGCATTATCAGCAGGAATACATTACAGCGTGAAAGCTATCCCAGAACCCTTTGCATCTCAGCTTTTTATAAACACCCCAGCTGATTTGCCTCATCCACACCTCAGCAAATGCCAGAAAAGGGGCACATAGAACATAGGTCCTCAACCTCTGCTTTGCTTTCCCCAGGATTCAGTTGGCCTTGTGATCCTTCTACCACCCCTGGTAAAGCCTGAATCCTAGACAGCTGTCTCTGAGGCATCCACAAAGGATCCACAAGTTGAGTAGGTTACAAGTGAATTTGATAATGTGATGGGACAACAGGAGTCTTGTGTATGCTATCCTCAATTCCATGTCTCACTTTCCTTTTTAAAGGAATTACAGCTCTACTGTGTTGGAAAACTTAGGGAAGAGATCAAGGTGCTGCAGGACGTAAGAATCAACCTGTCCCTTCCACTACTGTAACTGGGTGGCAGAAGTAGACAGGGGGCAGCTCATCCTTGAAGGCTGGGGTCAGGTAATCCTGCTGTGGCAGGGGGGTTGGACTAGATGATCTTTCGAGGTCCCTTCCAACTCCTAACATTCTGTGATTCTGTGATTTAACTTTTTGCAAAAGAGAGCTTGGAATGAATGAAAGTATATTAAATATCAATAATTTGAGATGATAACCTCTACTTAAAATGAGAATAAACTAGTAGACAATCCTTGAAAAGAGCTGATTGTAGCTACTTTCATGTGCCATCAGAGATAAAAAGAAACTGATAAAGAGCCACCCACAACTTTGTTCTTTTTTTCTCTGCCTCTAAGCAAACAGAAGACAAGGATTTACACATTAGATAGAACATATCTTGACTGAATGGTATGATTAGCCTAAAAATGTTGTACTATCCAAATAAAGCTGTATATGTTGAGAGAAGCATAAACAAGCATAGCTTACTAGATGTTTTAAGATAAAGAAAGCCAGGGCTCTTTCAGTATCAAAGTAAATTTAAAATAAACAGAATTTGATATTCATACATACTTAAGCAGAATCAGAGAAATTGAGAAAATGCTACAGATATATTTGCTCTTTAAAAAGAAGTTTATTAAAAAGAGCCAACTTAATTTTTGTCAGACAATATTAAAATTTTAAAGTAGGACAGAAAAGATGGAGAATACCACAATGATAATGAGGTAGTAGATTCTAGTTAGTTCTGCAAAGTTTAAATAGAAGATTAGGTAAATATGGGATTTATAGAGCAAAATTGCTCTGAAGTTAACTTTTACATTGATTAGCATTATAATTCCAAAGATGTCATTTCAGAAATCCTTATCAGAAAATATTTAATTACACTGCTTACATAGATAAAGCTTCTTTAAGCTTTCCTTATGGTGTGACACTACATACAGGTCTGAAAAATAAGAACAAACTTCTGCTTTGTCTCAAAGCTCAGGTCAAACTTCAAATATGAAAAAAATAGACACAGCTTACTGATTTAAATCCTTTGTCTCAACTGAATTTGGTGCTGCATCTCCTGAATGCTACAAAACTTGTCCAAAATCAAGTGACTTTGAACATGGGCTGGGGAAGTTTGGCTGGGGAGGGGATGGGGGTGTCCCTCAGGCAGAAACAACAAATTTTGTTGGATTTTAAGTGCCACTATATTGTAAATCTTAATGTAAGATGAATGAAAACATGAAATAGACTCATTATATTTGGTTATGACCTCCCTTTTTTTTTTTTTCTTCTATAAATTTGGTTCCTAAAACTTTCATAGATTCAGTTGTTAGACTGATTGATGTTCAGGGAGGGGGGTCAGAAAAGAAAGAAAGGAAAAAAAGTTAATATTCATAATATTTTCAACAAGAGTTTTGAAGCAATTATCATTCTGCATGTATTTGGGTTTCCACATATAATTTAAAAGTCTCAAACAGCTGCTGGTATTATTCCTTCTTTCCTGCAGTTCAGAGATACAGATGAATATATGATTCTCTTCGTGCCTGTACAGACTTATTCCCAGTGCCAAGTCTAGAAATTTACATCAGAATTACTCTGCTTCTTCAAACATAACATGTCCATTTATTCAGTAGAGGGGACTAAATCTAGCACTATGTTTTCCTGACTTTACCTATCTGTAGCTCGTACAGGAATTACATTGAGGAAAGACACAGAGTAAACAAGTCAAAATAATTTTATTTTCTAAAGGAATAACAGAAAGCAAGCATTTCTTTTACTGCAAGAGGCAGCTGAATCTGATGGGTCTTATGAAAGACATACATCTTTAAGACTAACTTAAGACCAAACTCTAAATAAAACAAGAGTGAATGACAGGTGTTAACCCATTTCAAAGGTGTTTTGCTGCTTCTATTGGTACAGTGATTGAAAGTAACTCACACCATTCCCAGAGCATGAAGCATAGACCATGAGGATTGTACAGCTCCTGTAAGCTGCATATGATACTTCTAATCCAAAATATACACTATATGTTTTCCTTTTCTCTCCTGTTTTTACAAAAGCCTTCTGTCATAAAAGTACTTACACATAAATTATTAAATCCTTTAGAACTACAGATCCCTTAATTAATTAATTAATGCATAGTGATATATAATTTACTGGTATATGCTTAAATAAAATGAGACAAAAAAGTGTTTACCAGGCATCAGATGTTCAATAAATGTGATCAGTCAAAAGCTGAGCTAAGAAGAATCTGCATTGTTTCACTTTAACATGATTCTGAATTTATATTTTTTAAAATCCAAGGAAAATTGACCACAAAACTTTATCTTACTGCAAAACTAAAATATTTTTTCAATTATTGGCAGCTCTAAAATTCTGAGGTATTGTTGCAATATTGAACTATATGTTCAGTTCTCTGCATTTACCTCAAATGTTTTTCTATCAAATCACAAGTGTGTTATTTTATTTATATTGCAAAATATGCATGATTTCCTTTCAGAACTATCTTTGCTTTTGTCCTTAAATGTTGCAGTATAATACTGGAGCACAGAAACTCCTGGCTTATGATGCCTGCATGAAGCATTGGGATATAAAATTGATTACCCAATGTCTAACTCAGGCCAGTGCAATCAGGCTGTGGCCCTTCACACATCACTTAGCAGCGTACTTGATGCCCTGTTGATGAACTGTGAGAAGCATCAGTAAAAACACAAGTAATAACAGCAGTTTCTCATTAAACTCTGGTAGACTTTTATCATGGATGGCTATGTCCTTTTCAGAAAAGTCAGGTCTACAAGGCATGGTGGGGGAGTTGCTCTTTACATGACAGAGCAACTGGAATATATTGAGTTCCATCCAGGGGTGAATGAGGGGAAAGTTGAGAGTTTACGGGTGCAAATTAAGGGGTAGGCTAGCATGGGTGATACTGTTGTGGGTGTTTATTACAGGACACCTGATCAGGATGAGGAAGCTGATGAGGCTTTCTCCAGGCAGTTATTTGCTGGCCTCGCAATCACTAGCCCTGGTTCTTATGGGGGATTTTAACTAACCACCTATTTGCTGGAAAGCCTACTCAGCCAGCCATTCACAGTCCAGGAGGTTCCTCCAGTGCATTGAGGATAACTTCTTGATGCAAGTGGTGGATGAGCCCACTAGGAGGGTAGCACTGCTGGACCTGATACTCACTAACAAGGAGGTTCTGGTTGAAAAAGTAGAGGCTGAGGGCAACCTTGGCTGCAGCGACCATGAGACAGAAGAGTTCAGGATCTTGTGTGGTAGGAACAGAATACCTACTAAGATCACAACCCTAGACTTCAGTAGCGCCAACTTAGGTCTTTTCAAGAAGTTGCTAGGGGAAATCTCATGGGGCAGGGTACTAGAAGATAAAGGGGCCCAAGAGAGTTGGTTAACATTCAAGGACCACTTCTTCCAACCTCAAGATCAGAGCATTGCAACACGTAGAAAATCAAGGAAGGAAGGCAGGGAACCCATATGGTTAAGTAGGGAACTGCTGGGCAAACTGCAGTGGAAGAAGAGAGTCTAGAGATCATGGAAGGAGGGGCGGGCCAGATGGGAAGAGTACAAGACTGTTGTCAGAGGTTGTAGGGAGGTAACTAGGACAGCTAAGGCTTCTCTGGAATTAAACCTTGCAAGGGAGGTCAAGGACAATAGGAAGGGCTTCTTCAGGAAAAACTACCACTAGAGGCAATGTAGCCCCCCGGTGAATGAGGTGGGTGCCTTGGTGACAGATTATACAAAGAAGGTGGAGTTACTGAATGCCTTATTTGTCTCTGTCTATCCTGTTAGAGACTGTGCTCAGGAGCCTCAGACCCCTGAGCCCCCACATGATGTTAGGATAATGGAGGAGTTTTCCTTAGTTGAGGAGGACTGGGTTAGGGAGCAGTTAAGCCACCTGGATATCCATAAATCCATGGGACCTGATGGGATGCACACACAGGTGCTGAGGGGTCTGGCAGAAGTCATTGCCAGGCCACTCTCACAGAATCACAGAATATTAGGAGTTGGTAGGGACCTTAAAGATCATCTAGTTCTAACTCCCCTGCCTGGCAGGGACACCATCCACTAGATCAGGTTGTCCAGGGTCCCATCAAGCCTTGTCTTAAAAGCTTATTGCCCTTTTTCTATCTTCCACCATCCTGTTGCAGAAGCCTATTTGTACTGCAGCTGAGCACCTGTTTCAGAGTATATTGTCTGAAGAATATGTGTGGTCCTAAAATCATGAACAGAGGAATGAGAGTTTAAGTCTTCAGCAGATGCAGAATTTTGCCCTTCTGACCTTAGCTCTGGAAAAATTTCCATTTCTTCCCTCCCCATGTGAATAATCCCTACTATTTTCCTTTCCACACTCTTATAAGTGATCCAAATGTCCTTTTCCCAGAAAATATTCTCCACATGGCTCTGTGTGTGTATGCATGTGCACGTACTTATAAGGATACTCATATGAATCATTTATTAAGTTCAAATTTTGAAACTATATGTACCAGTCACCAGCACAACCTGAAGTTTCTGTTAGGTTGAGACAGAATTAAATTACAGTTATTCAGCATTTCCATTTTTCCCACAGCTGGGGCTTCAACCCCTACCTGAAGTAGTGTCTTCCAGTTTCTTTGCAAATCTTCCCCAAACCTTTTCATTTATGTAATCAATATGTAGAATCCAAGTCTGACTGTATTTACAGTCATCTCATTTCTTACCTGGCTTTTCAGTGCAGTCTTCTTGTCTTAGTAATTATTTCTACTTAGACATGATGTAGCTGTAGCCTCTCATGGTAGAAGACCTTCTAGAGGGAAATGCTTATATAGTCAGAAGAGGGAAAAAACCAAAAGGATTGAAGTTTAACTTTGAAGTTCAACTTAACTGAGATGTTCCATGACTTCTTCCAGTCACTTTGACATGGTGTTAGTTGAATTATTTTTTTCAGTGCTGTCTCTGATACCTCTTCCAATGCTGTTCAGAACCTAAAAGAGAATGAAAATTGGTAAACATAGATATGATCAGTTGCTATGGGCTCATGGGAAAAACTGAGTTAATGAAATGCTAAGTAATACACTAAATGAATTTATTAAATTCTAAGTCTAATCCTTCATTTAAGCCTATCCTTGGAACAAATAGCATGAAGCATTAGAGAGGAATCATCCTGAGGTAGTGTAAGCATTAGTCATTATCTTCACTGTTATGCTAGAGAACATAAGCTTCTAATTAAACATTTTATTATATTTAAATATGATCTGGGTTTTTTTCTGTGGTTTTGCCCTCCTTCCCCAGCTGGACATCCTGGGTTGCAAATTGGGACTGGACATAGCCAAATAAATGTGGTGAGGTTGGTCTGTTGACCTGATTTAGTGACAGTGGTGGACACACTAAGATACACTGGAAGGTAGTATTGTCAGCACTTAGGGAAAGTGCAAGCTTAATTAATTATTCTGCCTTAAACACTGATTGACATAAATAGTGCCTGCAAATGCATTTTCCAGAAGAGAAACATTTCACTGCATGTCAGCCTTTATAGGGCTTGTTAAAAGACCAGTGGTGAGAAAGATTGAAATAAGAGTCCAGGTCCCAGCACTTGAAGGAACAACGTCCTGCCTGCTCCCCAGAGACACGAGGCCCCCTTTCTTAGCAGTAAGGTACGTCAGAGTACTATGCAAAGACACCTGAGTTAAAGTTGATTAAAACTAGCTTGGAAATGATTGTATGAGCAAGATATTTTTCTCTTACTTCTATTTTCTATTACTTCATGTGGACATACTTTGAATTCTACAGAGATTCAAATGAAAGAGAAGAGACATGGGATATATGCTTGGGGATTCTTTGTGGGTCCCCTCCACCGACTTCCCCCCTCCCTGGGTGAATTTTAAACATAAAATGGAGAGTTCATTATTGCACAGGAACATATTTTTCATCCTGTTTCATCTTTCTAACTCTCCTCCTGGCAAGAATACTCTTGTGCTTGAGTATACAACTTCAATAAAAAGACTACAGGCTAGTCTCCTTCCAAAATAAATGGAAAACTTGTGGTTTGGAATCACAACACCTAGATACAAATTTCTTCTGCCAATTTTGCAGTTGTATTTCCATCCCTAAATAGATGCTGTATGCACATTCTAATGTTAGGCAATTAACTTATACTAAAATTACAGTTTACTCTAATTTACAATTGGTTATGTGCCATTTGGGCTGACATTTTAATTGGAATGTTACCCACAGTGACTCACAACGTTTTTAAAGGATGCATCCTATGCTTCATAAAGTCTGCCTGCACAGCTCCTGCCCTCTCACCAGAGATCCTACTGCCTCCTTCTCACTCCCTCTTAGCTCTGCTACAGGCACTTTGCTAAGCTAGCAAGTGAGGCTGGACTTGCCTTGGAAAACTGCACAGATACTTGACTTAGCTGTAGGGAGATTTTTTTTTTTCTTCTAAAATTCAGGTATTAAGTAACCTTCATAATAAATTTTATTAGGTTACAACTCCCCTTTTAACACAATTGTCATTATTTTTTACAGGGAAGTTGAATCAATATCTTAAAGTGATTTGCCCAAGATTGTGTAATGGTATATAAAGAAGAATAAAGATATTTTTTATCTAATGGCAGTTCTGAAAACAATTTAATTACATTTGTACTGATTACATGTCAACATTTAGGTTATCAATGCTCAGAATTCATTGTTTTACTGCTTTTTGCCTTTGAAAATAACATATTTGAGACATTTGATTTTGTAGCTTCATCTTCAAAACTTATGCTGACTTTCATCTTGTTGTATTAGGTCTGGCTGAGATGGAGATAATTTTCCCTGTAGCAGCCCTCATAGTGCTATGCTTTATTTTGGTAGCTAGAAAGGTGTTGATAATACACCAATGCTTTGGCTACTGCCAAGCATCGTGAATGTCTCTCCAACATTCCCCCTCAGTAGGACGCTGGGAGAGGGCAAGATCTCAAGGGGAGGCACATAGTCAGGACTGTTGACCCAAACTGATCAAAGGAATATTCTATACCACATGACACTTGCTCAGCAATAAATCTAAGAGAAAGGAAGAGGAGGTGGGACATTTGTTATTACAACATTTGTCTACCTACATGTACTGAAGCCTTACTTCCTGAGAAGTGGCTGCACATCACCTGCTGACAGGAAGTAGAGAGCAAATCTTCTGTTTTCCTTTACTTCTGTTCATGGCCTTCACTTTTGCATTATTGAACTGCCTTTTCCTTGACCCACTAGTTTTTCCCATCTTATTTTCTGCCCATGCAACCCAACTGAAAAGGAGAGGGATAGAGTAGCTTGGTAAGCACCTGGCATCCAAACAAGGTCAACCCATCGCAGTTCTTTTTGGTGCACAATATGGGGCACTAAGAATTCAAGATAAGTATTGTAAATGGGAGAGGTAATGGGTAAAAAGTAGACTGAACAATGTTAGAGAGCAGAATGATCATGGGGAATTTTGGTTGTGATTGTGGTGAAGGGCAAAGGAGTAGATTGTGGACAATTGTCCACTTATGTTTGGTAATGGAATGGTGTTATTTTGATTTTCATGTGAGGAATCCTTTTGTGTTGATGTGAGTTTGTGAAGACTATGTGATGAATTTGCATTTTATTGTAAGTTTCTAGATATGTGATTCACAAAGTCAAAGGTTTACATAGTATTTGGTTTACATGGCGAGGTTTTGGTAGTGCAGGAGTTGCAAGAGCGGCTTCTGTCAGAAGTTGCTGGAAGCTTCCCCTGTGTTTGGTAGAGCCAGTACCAGCTGTCTCCAAGTCAGACCTGCCACTGGCCAAGGCCAAGCCCATCAGTGACAATGGTATCACCTCTGAGATAACATACTTAAGAAAGGGGAAAGGCTGCTACACAGCAGCAATTGAGCCATAGAGAGGATTAAGAATATGTGAAAGTAGCAACTCTGCAAACATCAAGGTCAGGGAAGAAGTAAGGAGAGGCGCTGGAGCAGATTCCTCTTCAGCCTGTGGTGAAGACCATTCTGAGGCAGGCTGTCCATTTGCAGCACACAGATGGCAACAGTGGAGCAGATATCCACCTGCAGCCTGTGGAAAACCCCATGCTAGAGCTGCTGAATGCCCAAAGGAGGCTGTGACCCCATGGGAGGTCCATGCTGGACCATGCTCCTCGCAGGACCCATGGCCTTGTAAAGAAAGGTGCCCACAATGGAGCAGATTTGCTGGCAGGACTTCCCATGGGAACTCACAGTGGAACAGTCTGTTCCTGAAGGATATTCCTGTTCCTTTCCCAGGAAGGCTTGTGAAGGCTTCCCACAGCCGCCTGTGGGAAGGACTCACGGTGAAGAATTGTTTGAAGGATTGTCTTCCATGGGAGGGATCACACACTGCAGCAGGGGAAGAGTGTGAAAAGTCCTCCGTCTGAGGAGGAAGAGTGGCAGAAACAACATGTGAACACAGCCCCTATTCCCTGTTCCCCTGTGCTGCTGGCAGGCAGCAGATAGAGAAAATTGGGAATGAAGTTAAGGCTGGAAAGAAAGGAGAGGTGTGGGGAAGATGTTTTAAAATGTAGTTGAATTTTTAACTATCCTACTCTGATTTAATTGGTATTCACCTCCCTAAATCAAGTCTTGTTTGCCTTTGATGGTAATTAATGTATGATTTCTCCTTGTCCTTATCTAGACCCATGAGCCTTATCTAGACCCATTACATTTTGTCTTCCCTGACCAGTTGAGGAGAGGGAGAAGTTAGAGCATCTTTGGTGGGTACCTGGCATCTAGCCAGGGTTGACCCACCACACTTGTACTAGTAAAAACATGTTACCAATAAGGATGCTCCTTGAAACTATATAGTTTGAGATTTTCTTAAAGGGAGTGAAGGGTCTGGAGGTATTATCTTTTTTTTTTCTCTTTCTAAGTATAAGCTGCTATGTGCATATATATGTATATTTAGAATTAACCTGCTAGCTGAAAGTCTATCTCTTTATTGCTGGTCTTGTTATCTGGAAGTCAAATTGAGTCATAATCCATATAGAAGTTCTTGATTTTTTTTGAAAACACTTTACAGACCATAAATGATTTCTCTCATTTAGTTTTGGATATTAATATTTTATAAAACTTAATTGTAATTTAGTATAAAAGGCATGTTGAGCTTTGGGTAACGTTAGTTGTTTGCACTACAAGCTGCAAAATTGAAATGCAGTAAGAATGAGAATGTAGTGTTGAACAACACAGTTATGAAAAGAAAGGATTTTGATTATCCTGTGTTGTGCTGAAATTTGCAGTACCTAAGAGTGTTGAGAGTATTTTCCACCAGATTAATGAAGAAAATCTGTGAAAGTTTTAAAAACTTTTTCAGCTGCCTCACTTAACAACTATGTTGAGACTAGCCAAAATTAATGTGATTTGGGCTAATCTGAAATTCCAGCCATATCTGAAGGGAATGATTCATGAATGTTTGTTAAAGTCCCTTGTCAATCATTTAAATGATGTCTCATCACTATAGAAAACGTGATTCTTCAGCTGATTTTTTTTTCTAGAAAGGAGCATCTGTTGACCTCCTCACATTGCTGAAGCATATTCTTAATCAGTTTTCATGTAATATTGTCAAACTGAAAACTGATAATTCATTATTACGAGACAGTATCTACAGAGAGGTGGAAGAGAAACATATATGACCATGATCACAGAATTGTTTAGGTTGGAAGAGAACCTTTAAAGGTCATCTTGTCCAACCTCCTGCAGTGAGCAGGGACATATTCAGCCAGGTCAGGTTGCTCAGAGCCCCAAACAACCTGACCTGGAATGGTTCCAGGATGGGACATCTCCCACCTTTCTCGGGCCTGTGTCACCACCCTCAGTGTAAAAGATTTCTTCCTTGCATCTAATCTGAGTCTTCCTCTTCTAGTTTAAAACCATCATTCCTTGTCCTGTAACAATAGGGTCTGCAAACAAGTCCCTCCCCATCTTTCTTATAGGCCCATTTAAGTACTGGAAGGCTCCAATAGCATCTCCCTGGAACTTTCTTTTCTCCAGGCTGAACAATCCAAACTCTCTCAGCCTTTTTCACAACAGAGGATTTTTTTCTCACATTTTTTTTTTTTAAATTTTCTCTCTTTTTCTTTTCTCTCTGTTTCTTTTCTCTTCTTTTTTTCTCACCTTTTCTTTGAGATAACCAAAGTTCAGTCTTCTCATCTTTCCTCTCTAGTTACATACATGTACACCAAAGACAAAGGCTGTCTGGAAGTCCATGGAGAGATATTTATTATATGGGTAAGGATCAAGTTGTTGTGGTAATTGCTATGTGAATGAAATCTAATGTCAGTACACATAGAGGTGATGATAATATTGATAAAATCCTTTGAGCACAGTCAGACCTAAACCAGATGAATAATGTATGCTGGTGTAATTAATGGAAATCTGTGTATTGAGCATAGGTTTCTATTCCATCCTCTCCTCCCAGTTTGTAGCTCTGCTAAATTAGACATTTTTTGGACCTTCTGTATTCAGTGTACATGGTATAAGGTCTAGTTAAACAGCTTAAATCTTGATCCTAAGCAAATACTCATGACAAAAGAATGAAATATAATATTCTCAATTTATGTTACATGACTCAGCAGCAGATTAGGGGCAAGTGTGTTAGTGTTAAGTGACTACACAGGAGAAGTTTTAACTCACTAGAAGGAGCATGGACAATGTGCTACTCAAAGAACTGTCACAAAGATTTGTTTGATAATTTTCCTAATTGTTTTATCAGTTGCATGAACTAGTTTAACTTGCTTTTTAACAGGACATCTTTCCTTAGCAGAAGAAAGCAGAAGCTACTTTAAAGTTTTCCTTTTTGTAGATTTTATTTCTTCATTTTCCACTTTTTTAATATATTCCTTCCTGTGTATCTAACATTGTCATGATAGACAGTTCTAAAAACTGCTCACTACCATTTTCATTCTAAAGCTTTGAAGAAAATTGTTTCTTGGAAGCTCCATGGCTCAGCCCTGTGTTTAGAAGCTGTGTTCAGAACATGACATATCTGGGTCACTAGAGGAATGGTGACAACTGAAAAGCCATACTCTAATCCTGACATCTTTCATCCATTGCAAAGGTTCCACGTTATAGTATATTTGTATTAAAATAAAAGAAAATAAAAAAGGTTTGCCCAAATTCCACAATGAAGTATTTGCAATCTTGTTAGACTGGGTCAGATTATTGTAAATTATCTCACAATTTGTTTCTTTCCTTTCTTATTTTATTTTGTTTTAATTGTAATTCCCTTTATAGGATTCTCTAGCTAAATAAGAGGCTGATTCTCAGTCCATTTTGACAAAATCATTCAGTAATGTATTCAGTAATGCCTATCAGAACACATAATACCTCATTGCAGTAGACATATTATAAAGCTGTGTGAAAATACATGCTGGTTAGAGTGATTGCTTACTTAAACACAGGTGTTTCTCTGATTTGTTTAAAGGATTTTGGATTTTCTGAACTGACATACCATTAATATGTTGGTTTTCAGGCAACAGAGTGAAGTTTGGTATGAAATTAAAACCAGATTTCTGACAGTTAATATCAAAGTTATGTTATTTGGGTGGTCTGGGTGGCTCTGAGTTTTCTCTGTAATAATTATTTATATCAAGTATTGTGACGGGTTTACGGGCTCTTCCCAGTCCCCACACACGGCAGTTAAAGGAGAGACCGGATTGGAAGTTAAAAAACTAGAAACTGCTTTAATAACAACAGCAAACATAAACAATATAAACATATACAGGACCCAAACACCAAAACCCACTTCCCCCTATACGAGTAATTACGGCAGTGTCAAGGCTGCGGAGCGTCTCGGGGCAGAGCCGCGGCGTCAGGCAGCCCCAGCGACTCCAGGTGTGTCTCAGAGCACCGACAGACAGCAACGCAGCAAACAGCATCCAAACTCACAGCAGAGGGAGAAGAAAAAGAGAAAGGGGCAGCTTCTTTGGAAACCAACAGATTTGTTCTTAGACAATCACAAAGATATTCATCAAATAGCTGAAGGAGACTTTTCTTCTTATTCCAGAGAAGGAAAGGATTACTTGCACTAACGGACACTAGAAAAAATATGTGGCTTTTGCTAATGGTCCATGTAGCCTTGTCCATATCTGTGGCAGGTGTTGGCCTCTTCTCCCTTGTGACTAGTGACAGGACTAGAGGGAATGGGCTTAAGCTGTGCCAGGGTAGGTTTAGATTAGATATTAGGAAGAATTTCTTTACTGAAGGAGTGGTTAGATATTGGAATAGGCTGCCCAGGGAGGTGGTGGAGTCCCCATCCCTGGAGGTTTTTAAGAAAAGGCTAGATGTGTTTCTTCAGGGGATGATTTAGGGATAAGAGTAGTGTAGGGCTATGGGTTGGACTAGATGATCTTGAGGGTCCTTTCCAACTGTAATGATTCTGGGATTCTGTGAAACTTATTGATTCATGCACAGTTTACTAGCAGGTGCAGTAACAATCCTGTCTGTAACTAAATGAAAAACGTACTAATAGTTTTTGTTGACAAATTTGAAATCATGTTATCCGTGATATTAACACTAATATTACAGCTCCAATTAAAGTTTGTGACAGTGATTAGGATAAAATAGAACTAGACCATTTTGCAGAATGGAATTTATATGCAAATGAAAGCATATTCAAGCTTTACTGAGTGAAGGTAAAAGGGCACATAAAGGTAAGCATGATTTGGTTTTTAATTTATTATTCTAGCTATTTTCCATGTTTAGAAAGTTGATGCTTTTATCTATGGCTTGCTATCACCAATTAAGTGAATTCATTATTTTGTTATTCACAAAGCACTGTGATAATCAAAGCTAATCATAGTGGAATTATGAACTTTAATCATAATTTGTGGGGAATAAAAAAGTGTGGTTCATTATGGTACACCTTTAAAGACATAACTGATCACTGTGCAAAATACTACTTTAGTTCGAGATCTAATTACTTTCAAGACTAAACCAGGGATTTTCAACTTCATATAGCTACAAATGATAACTAAAAGTTAAAGTCTTGTGAAAACATGGTTTATTTATAATTTTACATGCTTAGTTACATATTTTATTTATAGTAGAAAGAGATGTATTCCAGAGATTGGAACTTATATTTGGTGTATATGTGTAATAAATAACTGTAAATACTAAAAGTATGTATATTTTGAGAAATTTACAAATATTTTTTTGATACAAAATAGTCTTTACTTGTTCAGAAAAGTTAAAGTGAGAACTTGGTTTTATTTCCTAGAACATCCAACCTTTTTATTAAGCAAATGTTACCTTCTTTGAATCTGTCTTACTCCTATTAAGTCCCCTATCCTGCAAGGACAAGTTTAGTAGATTTATTTTCATATTTCAACAAGACTGTGAATGAATTTATTTCACTGCTTTTGTATGCATGCATCAGGGCTAAAGAATGTTAGCATTTAAAATATGAATTGTTGGTTAAGAATATTTTTATCACTGATGTTTATCACTGATTACCTCAGTCCCTGGAAAGGTGATGGAACAGCTTGTTATTGCCACCATCTCAAAACATGTGGAGGAAAGGAGGCTTTTCACAAGTAGTCAACATGGACTCAGTAAGGGGAAGTCATGCTTGACTAATCTGATAGCATTTTATGATGACACAACCAGGTGGATAGGTGAGGGGAGTGCAGTGGATGTGGTGTTCCTTGACTTCAGCAGAGCCTTCAATACTGTTTCCCATGGTATCCTCACAGCCAAGCTCAAGAAGTGCGGATTAGGTGACTGTGCAGTGAGGTGAATTGGGAACTGGCCGAAGGACAGAGCCCAGAGAGTTGTGGTCAGTGGAGCAGAGTCTAGCTGGAGGCCTGTGACTAGTGATGTCCCCCAAGGGTCGGTGCTGGGTCCAATACTTTTCAACATATTCATAAATGACCTGGTCAAAGACATAGAGTGTACTCTCAGCAAGTTTGCTGATGGTACGATGCTAGGGGGAATGGCTGACAAGTGCCAACAGTGAGGAGCAGAGATCTGAACATATTTTCATCTAAAACAGTGAACTGGTACTGAACAAGTACTGGAATTGAGAATATCCACTGAAGTGACTTAAGCTTGTGGCATGTAGTATCTTTGTTCTTCTTTTATTAATTAATTTTATTTATTTAATCTGTATTATTGCAAAAGAAACAAGGATGCATCTTGGCTCATTTATATATCACTAGCAAAACTTGATGTAAATCTGTGATGATGAAGTTCAATCCTTAGGTGAACCTGAACCACAGAAATTTCAAGAATGACAAAATATTCTTGGGAGGTATGATCATGTGGTTGTTTACTTTTGATCTTTATAAAACATCTGTATCTGACCACATCAGAGAAAGGACACTGAGTTAAATGAAGCTCTGGACTCCTCCATGCAATCCAGAGGACTACAGATAAATTTTCTTGCAGCTTCACATGAAGCATTTTGTATTTCCAAGAAGAGAGATTATTTGAGACTTAAACTTTCCCCTTTATTAGTTATAAATCAGTACCTCTCTTCTTAATTCTGTAACTATGAAGGACTTTGAGATGTTGCATGTGTCACTCCAGACACACAACACAAAGATGCAGAATAATTAAGTCTATATTAGGGCTCAGCTGACCCTAGTCCTCTGTCATCTCAATTTCCCATTTGGAAAGAAATATTTTTACTTTCATGCAACCTGACCAGACTCTAGACTATGCATTTGATCAAAAAGTGATTAAACCCACAAATGAAGTACTAATAATTATATGGCATCACTTCAAGATGTCAGGTAGTTTCACTTACCTTTAAATAATCTAAAAATATCCATAGTAAAAAAAATGAACGTTTGGGTAGATGGTGCAATGAACCTAAGTTTTAATTTGTTTTCCTGTGATTAAGCCATCTGACTGATATTTTTTATTAGTTAATTTAATATACCTGTGCAAGTTTTCATCACTTTGCATTTTAAAAATAGAAAGTTGAAACCTAGAAGGGACTTGTCCTCGTCTGAACAAAAGAAATACATTGTTTCTCAATTTCACAGGCTCTATCATTAAGATAACAGTTACACTACCTTAGTTTTCTAATGTGGCATGAACTTAACACCTTCCAAGCATTCTGAAGTTTCTATTTTCTTCCTAGTATTACCCCTATTGTTTCAGACACTACCTCCTAAGTAAGTGTGCTGGAGTTGGCTGTCATAGAGTTTATTTTCTTCATAGTAGCTAGTATGGACTATGTTTTGGACTTGTGCTGAAAATGGTGTTGATAACACCAGGTTGTTTTAATTACTGCTGAGCAGTGCTTACATAGAGTCAAGGCCTTTTCTGCTCCTCACACTATCCCAACATTGAGCAAGCTGGGGGTACACAAGAAGTTGGGAGGAGACAATGGGACAGCTGACCCCAACTGACCAAAGGGATATCCAGTATCATATGACATCATGCTCAGCAACAAAAATAGAGGGGTAGGTTGGGGAGGAGGGCTGCTGTTTGAGGACTGCCTGAGCACTGGTCAGTTAGTGGTTCATTTGCATGACTTGTCTTTCTTGGGTTTTATTTCTCTATCCTTGTTATTTTGATTTACATTAAAAATAATAATAATAATAGTAATAATAATGATGAGTTCTCTTTTCATCCCAGGAGAGTGGAAATCCCTTCTGATTTTTTCCACTCATTGCACTGTGGGGGGAGGCATTGAGTGGCTATGCAGTGCTTGGTTGCTGACTGGGGTTCGACCCTGACAGTAGACAGAAAAATTAATAATGCAGCATAGGCAATGTGCAATTGCCCGGGGGTAAATGTATTCACACACTGTCATTAAGGCTGTGTTCCCATGTGGTAATATCTCAAGTATTGGTAACTCAGTCATGTCTGACCTGTAAGAAATATTCTGTTCCCACTAGGCAGTTACTGCAAAAATGTGTCAGAAAATGGAATTGAAGCATAATCTTCTGGTTGGTCATAGTCTACCCAGCATTCCTTTTTCCTGATCTCAGTCTCACAGCAGGTCAACTGGTATGATTTTGGGTTTTATTCCAGAGCTGATCAGGTTGCATGTCAAAGAAGGATCTGGGGGTGTGGCCCATAAAATTCCATTTTCCAAGTTTGTGGGGGGCACTGCAGAATGCTATAAATGATGATATGGATTCCACTTTAGAATCACAGAATCACAGAATAGTTAGGGCTAGAAGGAACCTTTAATGCAAATCCAGATGGCTAAGATAATTTTGAAAATGGCCTTTCAATTCATATTCATGACTGCACTTTTAAAAATTTTTACACTGAATACTTCAAAATACTTAATTAATTTTCTTTCCCTACCTTCCCTTGCAGGGTGGATCTGCTGACTTACCTAAAGTCAAAAACTATATACAGAATATTTTATATGCTTCAATGGATTGGTTTTCCTTTATTAGCTACAGAATTTACACACTTGTGCTGGTAATAAATCAAGATCTCTAAATTGCAAAATTCTCAAAAATAATTCTAAAGACATACAAAATCTAGTTATAGGAAGAACAGGTAAAACAGATTCCACAATACAAGAGTTTTTGTAAATGAGACAAACAGAAGAAAGGTAATGTCATTTATTTGATCAACTATTATAACTAGGTAAAGCAGAAAAGTCTGATAGATGTACTCTGCTGAAAGACAAGACTACATTTAGTAGCTTTATAAACTGGAAGAACAGTCATAACTCTGCAGATATCTTAGAGCCATAGAATTGTTTAGGTTGGAAAAGACCTTTAAGATCAAGTCCAACAATTAACCCAGCACTACCAAGTCCACCACTAAGCCATGTTCCTCTGCACCACATCTAAACATCTTCTTTTGCAATTCTGTCTTTCTAAAACTGGACAGATGCTATAGTGCACAAAATACTTATTTAAGTTCAGAAACTGTGTTTTTCTCCTGGTAAATGAAGAACTGATAGTTAACATCCAGTAACTGTTTTGATTTTGTCTCTTCTGTCAAAGTCAAAACAACATTGCTACTCTATACAATGCAAAGTGTGTTAACATGTACTAACTTCGAACATCAATAAGCATCAAATTGTAAATTCTAAATCGATTGGATTATTAAATCATAATAATTCATTTTGTACTAAAGAAATCTGTGAAGCAGAAAAAGGAAGCAATGTAGCAAACTCTGCAAAAAAAGAGAGGCATTCAATGAGTATATTCTTTTGTGCATGCTCTGATAATTGAATAATATATAGCTAAGCATATCCATGAGAAAATGAGATGCTGAACAAGATGCTTTTACTAGCCAATGAGCACAGTAGCCAAGATTCCATTTTGCTTTTCTCTGTAGCAGTAGAAAAAATGTCCTGCTCTGCAACTTCTGTGATGATTATAAAGGTGTCTTATTTCCTTATCTTTGGAGAAATCTTTAAATTTTAAGTTATGCTATAGAACTTGATATATTAAATAGGTAGAGATTATTTTAATTTGTAGAATTTCTAGCCATTTTGAAATATATACTTTTTTTTTTCCTTTCTCTTTCTCATTTTTCTCTTTAGTTCTATTTGGAATTTTCTGTATTTTGGAAGAAACAATTTGAAATTTGAAAGAAATTTAAAAGAAAATGTTTTAACATTAAGATTAATGATGGAAATTTGGTTCAAAAGAGGAATGCAACACTGCAATATGCAGCCAATATGCTCTTGAGTTAAACTGTAGAAAGATTATTCCTGGTAATTCTAGCATCTAAAATATTGAACAAAACTGATTGAAGTTGTTAATGTTTAATAGTTTCTCTAGTCTATAGGTAAACATTTAAATCACCTTAAAAAATCCACCAAATATATTTTATTTATCATCATATTCAGTCTTCTGAAAAGATGAGAGTAATGCTTCATGGATAGTTGAGTTCTTAGGAATGAAACTCTCAAAAAAGTAAGGTGACTCAGTTAATTCATTAGTCAAACCAGGTCATAACTAGATAAAGACACAACCAAACTGAAAAGTGAATGTATCCTCCTAGTTTAATTTCTGGCTTCCTTTACGGGATTGTATTGCTGAATTTTGTGATCCATTGAGTTATTATTTACATTTCACTGTATCTGGGAATAGAATTTTACCATTCACAGAATCACAGAATGTTAGGAATTGGAAGAGACCTCAAAAGATCGCCTAGTCCAACCCCCCTGCCAGAGCAGGAAAGCCTACAACACCCACTATTCCTCTTCAAGTATTTACACTCTTTAAGTATTCACCACTTTTTGAAAAGTAGCTAGAGAAGAAACTGGAAATGCATGGGACATTTACTTGCCAAAAACATTCCACTGGACAGCTGAAGAAATCTGATCAAAAGAGTAACATTGAATTTCTTAATCTGAATAACAAAATAAAAAAGGTTTGAACTAAGAATGAAGTGTAGCCTGCCAAGCATCATGCATCACATCATTCTACAATAGATAACATTCTTTGTCCATTGATGGTTAACCAGGTAACTCTCCCTCACTTTAGTAGATAATCCACAGCCAGCAACTGCCTTCCTTATTATTCTCATCCTGAATCTTGTAGTTTATGTGAATTTACATATCTGAGTGGCCACATTGACTTTATAGTGAGTATTCAGATGAGTAATGCAAAATATAGATGCTTGCAGATCAACCCTAAGGCAATGTTCTCTACATTGTGCATTTTACTTCACTGAGAGACAAAAGGCATAGTATAAGTCATTAGTCCCATGGTAGTATGCAAATAGAAAAAGAGAATTATTACTTACATGTTTTTTACTTCCCTTTCAAAGGGATGTGAGTACATTTGCAAAGTAGTAATTGGCAGAACTCAGTTTCATGTAGTCTTTTATGGTTTTACCTACTTCCCCAGTTCCAAACTCATTACCATATCACCCTGTGTGTTCACAAATGACATATAACTCTGAACAGATTTTCACTACATTGTCTAAACACTTTAAAAGTACAAAAAGCTGCAGTAGCACTAATCCTAGTCACTTCATACCCATAATGTGCTGCTTCAGGGTTTTATGAGGCAATAATGTAGTTCCAGTCTCAGAATAAAGTGTTCATCCTTCAGCCTCATAGTTTGGGAACAGGAATATGACCTCATAAAAAGTCACAATTGTACTATTATCACTTAATTATAAAACAACATACTGTAGTGTACTTGTTTGTTGTAGTTTTATTAGACTTCTTCTGTAACTACTAGCCTTCCAGCATCAAAAAACTTGTTTCCAAAATGTTCCATTTTTAATTTCTTTCATACTAGGAACAAATTAGATTTTAAATGCACAGAAATCTACACAGATAACACAGCTGGGACATTTACTGAAAGCAATATGAGTTTAGTCTTATGAAATTATACTGTCCATAATTATCTCCCCTACATTGCATAGTGCCATGTGGTATTTAAATCACATGACTCCGACTAACTTCAATGGAAATCAGAAGTCTAAAACCATTTGAAACTGAGAGTTTGAGATGCATGTATAAAATACAGGACATGATGACAATTCCATTACAAGCTCGTTCACATTTTCTCCCCTTCTCAGAAAGATGATTGTCATGATAATTTATAGTCCTGCTCCTTCTCTAAGGAGACACTCCTGGATAAAAATTGTTTTGTTAACTTTTGTATTAATTTATAGTTATCACTGGGCTTGTGGGTGAAATCATCACTGTTCAAAAAATCTGCAGAAGCTCTCATAAGCATATATAAGATGTGAAAAGATGGTTAAGCAATATAGAAACATAGAATCATTATGGCTGGAAAGGACCTTCAAGATTGTCAAGTCTAACCAATAGCCCTACACTACTGATACCTCTAAACCGTCCCCAAAAGTGCCACATCTACCCTTATTTTGAAAACCTCCAGGGATGGTGACTCCACCACTTCCCTGGGCAGCCTATTCCAACAGCCTATTGCAATATCCATCTTTTTCCATATTCTTTATGCAAAGTTGTACTTCACAGTCATCCTCCATCGTATTTGCTTATGTTAGTGAAAAAAGAAATTGTTTATTTTGGTTTATTTCTTTGTATTTTCAATTGTGAGATCAACACACTGGATTTGCTTCAAGGTTGCATATCATCATAAGATTATTAAACAAATTGTAGTCATTTAATCATTTGTCAAATTTATTGCACTCCAATGCAATCTAGTCAGTCCAGATCAAGGTTTTATGTGCACGATCAACATGAGATTCTCAAAGAAGCTGATCTTCAAATCACTATATCAATAGTGAATAATATTGATCTGTAAAGTCTTTATATCACATATTATATACATCAATTTTCAATTCTGATGCAAGCATGTTGTTGTTGCTGCCGTGTGGATAACATTTTTTTTCATTTTTAAGAAATAACTTCAGTAATCCCTGTGAATAATTCAGGATAGTTGAATACGTCTCAAGTACTTTAGTCTCTTCACTTTTAAACCAACTACAATGGACATGGAAGTTATACAAATATATAAAAGCCCATTGTACACTATTTAAGAGGCAAATGATAGTGATTTCTTAAGAGCCAGTGAATTACTTTTTAAAGTTCTCAAATACTTTAAGATTTCTGGATAGAAGGTTGTGTAACTGTGACTTGTAGTCACCATTATTTGACATCTTGCAAATCCAGATCAGAAATGTTTAAGCAATTTTAAGAGAGAAGTTCTAAAATAGTAGAATGCTTTAGATAAAAGAAAAATTGTGATCCTTTTTGTTAGAAAGATCACATTTTATCAACCATATTTATGCATTTTATTACAATCTATTTCTTGTTCAATGTTACTCTGCTGATGAAAATACATTTATTAAAAAAGATGTAACATAACTGTAACTAACATTGAATTAACATGACTTCCTACAACTTACAGATATAAGTAATACAGAAGAAACCCCCCACATTTTAATTCTTTCATTAACCATCAGGGAGTTAGAGAGTAACATTTTGTACACTTTGCCAAATTTATCAGAAGGTTGAATTTTTAGAGAGAGAAAAAAGGATTAGAACTCTGCCTGAAGAAAATCATGGTTGTCCTGGTTTGGGTTAGAACAAAACTAATTCTGTTCAGTGATTTTACTTTTTAGTTGAAGCTCCCCTGAGAAACTGCATTTTCTGAGAAATAGCAAATGTTTTTGTTGACACTGCCAGCTTCTAACAGTGCTAAGGCCTCATGTTTAGATTTACTACCAGGGATTGGTATGCAAATCAAGGTCACTGCTGAATCTTGTGTCTCCTGTTGGTGGGTGCAGGATAAAGGCTGCACCTTCACGGAGGAGCAGACAGGAGCGGTGACCCCAAACTGACCAACTAAAGTATTCCTTCCCATATACATCATATTTGATATATAAACTGGGGGTCAGTCCCCCCTTGCTAGTTTTTTTTGTTGTTGTTCTCACTTCTTGATTCCTTCTTCTCCTGCGCTTTGGTGATCCCTAAGTTCCTGCATCCAGTACCAGGATTTAGCTCCTGAGCCTGACTCCCATCTGCTGCTGAGGTCTACTGCCACAGTACCAGTGGTGACATAGTTACCATCAAGATGGGGTTGGGTTTGTTGTTGGGTTCTGTACATATTTGTATATATTTCATTTATCATTATTATTATTATCAAAGTAGTTTTAGTTTTATTTCCCAATCCACAAGTCTCTCTGTCTCTCTCTTATCCTCTTTCCCTTCCTGGGTGGGAGCAAGGGGTAACAGGGAGCGTCTGTCATTGGGTTGGTGGTCGGCCCAGCCTCGACTCTCGACAGATTTTGGTTGGTAAACTAGTGGATAGGAATAAAATGGATGGATAATGATTAAATATACACTAAAAGCATAACACAAAAATGTTATTTGCATCAGTTGAAAAGAAAATCTGATAACATTGAATTTGATGTGTGAATTGCCTTAAATAACTGAAGTCCTTGCACAAATCAACTGGTAATTGAGTAAAGTGTCTACTTACACACTCAGTAAAGCTTGCCTACTGTGTGGTTATATGGTTTAGAATGAGCAATCACTGTGAGCAAGACAGGAGACCAGTGAGTAGGGTAAGAACTTTGGAAGCCAAGTACTGGGGAGGTTATAAGCCCGGGCTGGATACCTGAGAGATCAGCAGGTCTTATAATTGGCTACTGCAGGACCAAGAGGAGATATGATGGGATAACTTTGGCTGGCTGACAGACCCCTGGAACTGAGTCACTCTTTCACACTCTCACCTCCACAAGAAGAATGGGAAAAAAATAAGATGGAGAATCTTGCAGGTTGAGATAAAAACACGGAGATAACTCATCAGTTATTGTCATGAGCAAAATCTGTGCAGCTTGGGGAAAATCTACTTCATTTCTTTCCAATTAATAACAGTAGGATAGCAAAAAAACCCAACAACAGAAATAAAAGTACATTCCCCTTACTCACCACTTCTCCCCAGGTTCAGTTCATTCCTTCATTCTTGACTTTTCTCTCTACTCCCCACTGTCAAGTGGCTCAGAGGCATAGGAAATGGGGGTTGCAGTCAGTTCATAACACTTTGCCGTTGCTACTCCTTCTTTCTTGTGCTGCTTCCGTGCTCTAGTATGGAGTCCCTCCCACAGGATGCAGTGCTTCATCATCTTCTTCCTTTATCAAGTATAATTTGGTTTTCCCTTCACTTGTTTGTTAAAGAAAAAAACAGATTAAAAGAAAACTATTTTTTTTCCTCCTTGAGAAAATTTATCCATTTTTATTTTTAAAGCAATCTTTTGATTTACCAATATTTGACTTACTTTCTTCTGCTGTATATCTAATACTGAATATATTGCCTCACACAAAATAGATGCAGAATTGTTTTGGTCAACATTGTGAATTCTGTCCTTAATCACAACATCATAATCATAAATATTTTTAAGTGTTAAAGTTGTACACACACATCTCCCAAAACAACAACAACAAAAAGCCCAAATCCAAAACAAAACAAAACCCTGACTGTTTATTGCCCCTTGAACAAATCAGATTCTTAGAAAGTTAAACAAGGACAAGTTTATAGCAGAACCTTTAGTGAGGACTCCAAATACACAATATAAGATTGTTAGAATATTAAGTGAATTCCAATTATTTCTGCTTGTAAAGGATATGACCATATAGTGAGATCCACTATTTTAGATGTGAAATAACATTCATTTTTCCTATGTATTAACTTCTAAAATCTCACAGGATTAGGGAAGTAGTACATTCTGAATATAGAGACATTCTCCCCACACTAAAAAAAAAAGCCCCCAGTTGCTGTAGTGCTGGTATGTGCATTTTTTACATTATCAGAAAGTCCTTTTAAGTTATACAGAATATTTTATGTAGTCTATATATGAGTATATATATTAATTTTATATGTGTATGGAATAGTGTATATTCTCATTTTCATTACAGTAATATATGTTTCAGATATGCTCTACATTTATAGGGAATACTGTGATCTACCTAAAATTGATACTGTTAGAGTGAATTGAACTCTATTCTCTGTTGGTTTGAATTGTTCAACTCAGTCTTACACTAACTGGTTATAAATCATGTGAACTTGCTACCTATGTAATCTTTTTGAAGTAGATAAGTGTTAAAGAAGTCTTTCAGCTGTATGCAGCTACCAGTTCCCAGCCAAGAATGTTGAACTCCATTTCATTTCATAAAAGTTCTTTGACTTTAATAAAAAAGCTGTCACTAGCAACATTCTTAATGAGCTGTGAAATAGCTTTGTTTTCAAAACCAGTTCACAGATTAATTCTGCAAAGAAATGCATTACCTCTTGGCCTTTCTGATGAGCTCATAAAAGGATATCTTTTTTTCACAATCTTGTCTGCAATTAATCTTCACATACTTATTCCATTACTCTTAGTTTTTCTTGACTTCTCTTCAAATCATGGCATATTAACAATGTGCTCATCTGTACACAGATTTGTACATGTAAGTGACATATGCAAACACTATACATACAGAGGGACCAATATTTACAGTTATTTGGAAAGAATTCATAAAGAACATTTTCTGACTTTTAATACCATAACTGAGAATAAAGCAGTTTAGATGCAACTGCAAACAAAATCGATTTCAGAAATGAGAAAAAAAAAAAAAAAAGAAACAAACCTTTTTGTATGTTTTAAAATAAGAAAGATCTAGAGGGATTTCAGTCAAGACTCAGAATGGAAGTTTGAAACCCTAATTCTGGAAAACAGGGAAGATATTGGTAGTGGAGTCTGTCTTGTCCTAGAAATTAATGCACAGTACAAATATTTGCATGGCTTTTTCATTTATCATTAAATATATCTTGAATACACTTCAAAGCATATACTTCAGCTGATCTGTAACAGAATGATATTTTATATCTTTGTGGATTAGGAACATTGACTCAGGTTCTGTGTTTCTCTAGTTGAGTTAAACTCCACTCCAACCTGTTCCTTGGTTTCTGGGGTGTATTAGAAGGGGTGTGGCTAGTAGGTCATCTTCCTTATGAGGAAAGACTGAGGGATCTGGGCCTGTTTAGCCTGGAAAAGAGAAGTTTGAGGGGAGACCTCATTGCTCTCTATAACTACCTCCAGGGAGGTTGTAGAGAGGCAGGGACTGGTCTGTTCTCCCTAGTGGAGAGTGATAGGATGAGGGGAAATGGATGGAAACTGCGCCAGGGGAGGTTCAGGTTAGATATTAGGAAGAATTTCTTTACTGAAAGGGTTGTAAACCATTGGAACAGGCTGCCCATGGAGGTGCTTGAGTCACCATCCCTGGAGGTGTTTAAGAGATGGGTGGATGTTGCATTGGAGGGAATCGTTTAGTGAGTTGATAGGGCTAGGACAAAGGCTGGACTCAATGATCTTCAAGGTCTCTTCCAGCTGTAACTATTCTATGATTCTAAGGAAATTCTACCAACGTAGGTTGCTAAGAGTTATTAGCTACTGTTTAATATAGTGAAACAGACTTTTCACTTGGGAAATCATCCCACGCAGTATGTTTTATTTCTACACACTTATGTTCAGTGTGATCCACAGTAACATTTTTACTCAGTGTTTGTCATCCATGCAGATGTAAGTTAGTTTACAGTTTTTGATGATTAATTGTTTGTAAAGATCATGTGCAGTTCATTAGTACTGTGTAACAAATCTCTCATTATGTACTTTAGCAGTTACATGCACCAATGTGTATTTGGACTGGTAAGAGATTCTTTTGCAAAGGTTAAGAATGATGTAGAAGTATCTCTTTTTTTTTAGGTTACTTTTATTTCCATTTGGGAGATAATATGGTAATACTGACAAGTTTGTTAGACTTTTTTTTTATACAGACTTTCACACAGAGAATTATTTTAGGCTATTTTATAATGAATAGATTTTACATTATTATTCTTTTAGTTGAAATAAAATATGTACAAAGATTCTAAGTAACAAGATGCTGAAAGTAATGAGACATACTCTATGCTGTGAGCCAAAATATAAGGTGTCAATACTATGTATGACAAGTAGATCAAATATTTTGTATATGATCCTCAAAGGATAATGGAAATTTTTTGATCTTGAAAAGTTTTCTTTCAACCAATTTCTAAATGTCACTTTGTCAGTTTTCTGTCTACTGCAATTTTCTTGGATAAGCTCACATAGATTTTCTTTTACTTTGGGTGGCATCTGACACTTGGGTTTTTTTGTGTTAGGTTTTTTTGCAAGTCATAAATCTCTATGACTATACTCAAATGCAGGATTTTTAACATATATTTTTCTAAGAGTTTTATTTGTATCAAATTTACTTTTTCCCTTTTCTTACCACATTAGTGACTTTTTTTGTATTTCCCGTTCCAGTGTCAGCTCTGGGCAGCTGGGGCTGAAAGGGAACAGGACTCTACAACTAATGAATTGTTCACATCAGCAATGCCAATTGTGTCATACCACAGCTAACTCAAAAATATGGCTGAAAGAAATTAAGGACAGTATTATCATTGTTATGTAGACACAATAATGAAAACAATATCTACATGTTTCATACACTAGTGAAAATGTAACTGGGTAGAAAAACAATTAGGACACTCCCAACTGTTGCATTAAATTTATCATTGATAAATGTCATGTATGGAAAATTAAGCTGTGTTTGGATAAGCATGACTACTTTCATTGTTTCTCTTTCAGGTGTTGCAGGAAAGAACGAGCCATCAGACTGTGGCAAAAATGGAAGAATGTTCAAAATATTAGGCAGTTCTGAAAAACAAACAAAGAAAAGTCATGAGAAGAGCCTCTGTTTAGCTCTCTACTTTCAAAAGATGGCTAGATATAGATGACCATGAGTCCCAATGGATGCCTACAAGTTCCTGAACATGTGCTACACCATTCATAGATAGGAAAAAAAAAAAAAAAAGCAGCTCAGTTAACCAGACTGACTTCTTGTCCCAAGGTTTTCTTTTTATCTTAGTGAAACTTAGGCACTTACTTTGGTAGAAATTAGTTTCTTCTTACTGTTGAAAACATAAAATTCAAGCTGAACAGTCTCTACGCTCTCTAAAATATGTGGAATGGATCTCACCTCTTAGAATTTTAAAGCCTTTTTTTGCCTACTGCTATCATTGAGAGAGGGATTTTGCCTTTAAATCTGTCTTGCTGAACAATGGTATTGGAATGAAAGTAGAAAATACCCATAAATAAAATCTGGATTGCAGGAAGAAAAAAAATATTTCCTTTCCAATAAAGAAAATTCTGGTTTTATCATCTTAGCATTTTCAGCCACTGATGCATCCTGACAGACTAGATAACCCATGCATTCCTCTCTCACTAATAAAATAACCCTTCTTTCTCCATACTGGGGGAACCAAGTAAGCAGATCTCTAATTCTTCTTTTATCTAGTTTAAGCTAATAAAAGGCATCAACTAATTAGAAATTACAGCTAAATTATTTTAATTATGTCACTATCAAGAGTTAGTTAAGGAAAATAAAATCCATGTCCCTTCCACCAGCTATTTTTGGAAAAAAAAACATAAATAAGATCTTTAAAAGTCACTTCAAAGCTCATTAGAATCTTTGTTCCAAGAAAAGGTCATATAATTTACCTTTCTTCAAGTTATCACAAGGAAATAGGAGAGCAGATACTTTTTGTTTTATTCTTATACCACTTTAATGTTTTGGAAGGGGACAGAAGATGAGAAAAGTCTACATATCAAATACTCCTCTCATCAACTGCTTGAAAGAGTCCAGCACAGAGCTACAAAGATGATGAAGGGGGTGGAACATCTTCCTTATGAGGAAAGGCTGAGGAAGCTGGGTCTCTTTAGCTTGGAGAAGAGGAGGCTAAGGGGTGACCTCATCTATGCTTTTAAATATCTGAATGGTGTGCGTCAGGAGGATGGGGTCAGGCTCTTCTCAGTGGAGCCCAGTGACAGGACAAGGGGCAATGGATGTGAGCTGAAGCATAGAAGGTTCTATGTGAATACAACATTTTTTTTTTTTCCCAGTTGAGGTGGCAGAGCACTGGCACAGCCTGCCCAGAGAGGCTGTGGAGTCTCCTTCTCTGGAAATGCTCAAAACCTGTCTGGACATGCTTCTGTGTGACCTGTTCTAGGGAATCGTGCTGTGGCAGGGGGGTTGGACTAGATGATCTTTTGAGGTCCCTTCCAATTTCTAACATTCTGTGATTCTGTGATTTTCAGAGGTATTGACAACCCAAAGGGAAGGACTCTGGATAGAACAGCACACCTGCCACTCCCACAGTGAGGCAACATACAGCAGTGCAGCAAAATCACAAAGTGCAACCTTTCTTCTAGAACACCAAGCATCTTCCTTAACTAATACTCTGATAAGACAACCCTATCTTCAAATTTAATTGTATAAGTATTAAAAGCTTTCAGAAATGCTTTTTAACCCAAGTGTTTAGGACAAATGTAATTACTAGTCAAATTTTCCAAATAAGCCTATGAAGGTTTGTTGTGCTGATCTGATATCTCCAGCTTATCATCTCTTGCAGCTTTTTTATGAATCATACTGTTTGACAGAGACTAGGTACTGGAGAGAGTGCAGAGAAGGGCAACTAAGCTAATCAGGGGTCTGGAGAACAGGCCTTATGAGGAGAGGCTTAGGGAGCTGGGGTTGTTTAGCCTGGAGAAGAGGAGGCTGAGGGGAGACCTTATCGCTCTCTTCCACTACTTGAAAGGCCATTCTAGGGAGGCGGGTGTTGGCCTCTTCTCCCTTGTGACTAGTGACAGGACTAGAGGGAATAGGCTCAAGCTGTGTCAGGGCAAGTTTAGATTAGATATTAGGAAGACTTTCTTTACTGAAAGAGTGGTGAGATGTTGGAATAGGCTGCCCAGGAGGGTGGTGGAGTCACCATCCCTGGAGGTTTTTAAGAAGAGGATAGATGTGTTTCTTCAGGGGATGATTTAGGGGTAAGAGTAGTGTAGGGCTATGGGTTGGACTAGATGATCTTGAGGGTCCTTTCCAACCCTAATGATTCTGTGATTCTGTGTTGACTTAGGCAAAGCTTTGGCATCAGGTTGAGGGAGGAGATCTTTCCCCTTTATTCAGGACTAGTGAGGTAGCTTTGTTGGATCCAGTTCTGGGCTCATCAGTACAAAAGACATGGACTTACTGGAGAGAGTCCACCAGAGGGCCACAAAGATGATGAAGGCACTTGGGGCATCTCTCCTATGAGGAAAGCTTAAGGCTCTGCTCAGCCTGGAGAAGATTTGTGGATCTTATCAATCAGTTAAAGTATTTGAAGGGAGGGTCTGCAGAAGATGGCACCAGGCTCTTTTCTGTGGTGCTCAGTGAAAGGATCAGAGGCAATGGGATCAAAATAAAATAATGAAGGTTCAGTCTGAACATCAGGAAACACTTTTTTTCCTATAAAAATGACCAAAAATTGGCACAGCTTGGCCATCTTCCTGTTTTGAGTGTCTCATTTCTTAGAGATATTGAAAAGCTGTCTGTGTCTTAATGTAGTCTTACCAATATTGTGTCCAGAGCCTCCAATTATCTCACATAATAGTCATTTCTACCTCTAGCAGTAGTGAAGCTACTAAGATTCAGTTCAAAGAACTGACTCTAGGAAGTAGTTAAAGATTTTGTTTTCTTGGCTGGTACAGAAGCTGATATAAGAAAACACCCCTGACATTATATTTCAAATGCCAAATTGCTGTATTACATTTAAGCAGCTGGTGAGAGAAAGTATTTGCTATCTTTCTATATGCAGAGATTTATACTTATGCATTCCTTCAGTGCAGTGTGGGTGTAGATGTCAACTGAGATATGAATGGTATATCACTGATTAATGATTTTAAAATATGTCTTAATAAGTCAGTGCATACTGATGACTTGATTAGATTTGCTAATATATCTCTTCATGTTCTCTGTGGTAAGCTCCTGGATTCTGTCAGACTGTGAACTATAAGTTTATTCTGAACCTACAGTAACACTGTTATTGCAGCTAAGAAAAGTGAACATGACCATTTGCCTTTCTTTGTGTTAGACACATTTTTAGTTTAGTTGTCTTATTGCAGTTTTATAGGAAAGAGGATTTATGAAACTCTATGCACTTTTTGTACACAAAACTGCTGTAAGATTAGTCTTATTGTAAATAAGTTCTTCTTTATATCTAGTCTAAATCTACCATCTTTTATTTTATATCCATCACCCCTTCTCTAAAAAGTCTATCTGGATCTTTCTTATAGGCCCTTTTAAGTACTGAAAGCCTGCAGTAAGGTGTCCCAGAGCCTTCTCTTCTCCAGACTGAACAACCTCAACTCTCTCAGCCTGTCCTCATAGGAAAGGTATGTCTTTTTTGTGGCCCTCCTTTAGACCTGCTCCAACAGGTTCATGTCTTTCCTATGCTGTGGACTTCAGAGCTGAATGTAGTACTCCAGGTGAGGTCTTACAAGAGCAGAGCAGGGCAGAGAAATCACATCTCTCAACCTGCTGGACATGCTTCTCATGCAGCCCAGAATATGGTTGGTCTTCTGGACTGCCATCACACATTGCTGTTTCATGTCCAGCTTTTTACCCACCAGTCCCCCCAAGTCCTTCTCAGTAAGACTGCTCTCAATCACCTCATGTCCAAGCCTGTGTTGATGTTGAGTATTGCCATGATCCAGGTTCAAGACCTTGCATTTAGCCTTATTGAATCTCAAGAGCTCTCAAGCTTGTCCAGGTCCCTCTGGATGGCATTGTGCTCTTCTGGTGTGTGAACCACCCCACTCAGCTTTGTGTCATCTGCAAAGTTGTTGAAAGTGCACATTATCCCTCTGTCTATGTCATAGCTGAAGATATTAAACAATATTGTTCCCAGTATGGAGCCCTGAGGGACACCAGTGCTATGCTGCTGCAGAGAATGTAAATATCATCACAGCATGTATAAGAATGTAACCTAAATATAACCTTCAGCAGTGATAAAACTTCCACTAAGATACGTTTTGGAAAATCTGTTATAGTTCATACATTTCTAAGATGTAAACCAGTTTTGAAAATCCAGAGGACAGAAACTCATATGATCACAGTCTTAGAAATTTGGGGGTTTGAGGAAAGACTGGCCAGAACCACTTTAAATACTCTAACAAACTGGAAACTAATGGGACTTTCTGCTACTTTTCAAATATATGAAACCTAGTTTCAAGAAATAATACAATTTTCTGTTTTCCTTTCTATTGTGGGATTGAAAAGAAATATTGGTTGCCATTGAATTGAAGAAGATTATTTCTTAATGCATACCCAATAGCCTTCAAGATTGAGAGCAAAAGACTTTTCTGCTTTAAAAAGGAAGAGTGTAACTTTTTGTCTGTAACATCACTGAAGAGACTTTGGAGGGTGGGGTGGGAAGAGGGCAGGGTGTATAAGTGAAAAAAAATGTTAGGGAAATTAACCAGCCAAGAGTTTAGAAATTGGTGGACTCTTTCCCCCTATAAGTTTTCAAGAATGGAATGATAGAACTACTAGGAACAACGTAGCATCAAATGCAGGTTTAAGAGCAAGCTGTCTAGGGTAGGTCAACAGAAAAAACCAGTCCATTTATGTAGGCTAAAGGGACATATCTGAAGTGGAAAGACAAGGAATTTTGGCTAGTGTAAACAAAGTCTTAAAAAACTTATCAAAGAATTATTAATAGACCTCTTACAATGTTATAGTCAAAATCACCTAATTAGTACAGCTCATTCCCAATAACAATACAGTTAAAATTAATTTATGGTTTTCTCTCTTCTCTGGTGCTATTCTCACCATTTCTATGTTCTTGGGTTCAAAGATCAGTGAAGAAAAACTGGAGGTTAGAGTGAGTCTTTACTATCCCAAGTTATCTGTGAAAGGAGTTTAATGTTGATGTTGATGGTTTCTTTAATTAGAGTCTGCTTAGGGTAAGTTTTTAAATATTTTTTCTTTTTGTAATGTACATTACACTTTAATCTCCTTCTTCATGGGTTCACCACTCCATTTTAAATCCAAACAGACTATTCATCATGTTGCTTACTCATGTTGGCTATGTTTCCTTTGTTTTTGCTGTTATTCTGAAAGCTAATTATCCCTATCTCTTAAGGTTGCTTTTCTTTAATAACCAGAGGGCATGGTCCCTTTGGCTTCATCCACTGCCTTCTACTTTCAAGACCTTTGATACCCTTTTGTTTCAGTAACTGCTTACCACTGATATCTGGTAGTTTTAGGAATTGTTATCAGTGCATCATCAAAGTTATTCTACAACACTAGTTATATAATTAGTTATAATTGTAGTAGGAAAAGATTTCATTGATTCTGAAGACATCTTTTGACACTATAATTGTTGTATGCTCTGTACAATGATATATTCTGCCTCAAAGGTAATATACTAAGGGAAAAAAGGAAATTATGTTTCTTATGTAGAAGTTTAAATTTAAACATTGAGGTAGTTTTGCAAAATGACTTATCAGTGCTATTACAGGTGAAAAATGTGGTGGTTTTGTGATCTTACATCATGACTTTTACGAGCGTGAAGATGACATTGACATGCATTCCTCTAACAGTGACAATAAACTCTTGCCACTTCACAGTAACAAGCAACAGTTCAATTTTTAAGTATTGTTGTTCACATTTTTATACACTTTGAGTGCTTTACCTCTAAAAGAAAAATAATGAAATTATTATTTCATCAGTATTTGAATGCAGAGAAGTTGTTAGGCTGGTAAAGTACATTTTCTTGTTCAACTGAAGAAATTAGTTCTGTGATTCTATGGTTCTGTGATTCTGTAATCAGACTCCCTGTTTTGTTCTTTATACTGTGCCTGGGGAAAAAAAAATACAAACACCTAACTTTTGAACATCACTATCATGCTTTTGCTGTAACTTAAGTTTTTCTTCATGTGACAGAAATAAAATTAAAATCTGTACCAATGTAACCTGATGTGATCTCTTCTGGAAACTGAGTCATTCTAGGGAGCAACAGTTAGGTCATCTGTCTGAAAGGATTACAAAGATGAATAGGATACTCTCTAGAGTCTCTGAATTCTTGCCTGTGGGACAGCACTTTCCATCACATACTGTGATGCCAGATGTACAGAACAACCTATGAAAAGTATGTGTGTATGTATATATTTCATTATATTATACTTAATTGTCTATTTTTAAAGCATTAATGAATATGATTCTTCTCTGATTTATACCACATAAAAGATGTTCCATGAAAAAGAATTTAACATGAAATGACAAAACTATTAAGAAATCAAAATCAGTATTTCTATTTATAAACCTTAGCTTATCTTTAATAGATAATTTGGAAGTTAACAGTGGACATAAATTGAAATTTTGCTACCATTTATTTTGTATAATGTGTTAATATTAAAGGGATGGACACAGTTTTTAGAGCTTTAAAGTGTTAAGCTAGCTGTCCTAGATATGATTTTCCAGTCACAAGAAAACATAAATAATGAATCATACTTATGGCAAAAGAACAGCCATGAACTGTATAATTTAGCTTCTCTTTCACCCTGTCACTATGATGTCTCATCTTTGTAAAACACTATCTGTGAGATCCCTGTTGAGCCTGTTATGTATAAGAATACTATTCTACAAGAGGATTTAAGTCACATTGTTCAACCTTTAAGAAGTTCTTTCAAGATATATAGATGTGGAGTTGTATTTCTTTACAAGAAATTCCCAAACTCTGTAATCTTTTTAAAGAAATCTTAGTATTTTTGTTATTGTATAGGCTCAGCTGTCTGAAAGTGTCAGAGATCTTATGTGGAAAATGCAGACATTTGCAACTTGTGTTCAAATGTGCACTGTTCTCAGATTCATAGAATAAATATAAATGAATGCATTCTATATATAAAAGCTTCAAATTGGTGAATAGTTTATGAATTAGAGGAGGCAGATGGTTGAAAAATATTGTTTGCCTTGTCTGTTTTAGGAAAGTAAGTACTAGTAATAAGATGCATGGACTTGCAGAGTGAGAGAGTGTTTGCATGATAACATTCAGTGAAAAAAAAAGCTAATGAAAATATTGGTGAGAAATCACTATGCAGGGTTTTGTTAGTTTGAGATTTTGATCTCTTGAGCATGTGAAAAAAGGAATCACCACTTAAAGTACTCAACAGTTACAAAGAAGATTTTGAAAAGTTTCTGGAAATTTATGTCTTCTATAGGAAATGAATTTCTACTGAAATTTATAAGAAACAGAAATTCATCCAGAATTTCTTAATATTTTCTCAGACTCATTGCAAAACTCAAATGCTCAATTGTATTTTAAAAGTTGTAAAATTTTTGAGTAACCATATAGTGATAGATTATACAGAAACACACACAAAAATGAGGAAATGGTTTCAAGTAGGCAAATACCTTTGGTACCTCATGAATTTATAAGGTATTTTTAATTTCCCCTCTGAATCCTTTGAAAGAAAAGGATTATCTGAGGTCAGAGAACGGTGAGAATATTAATAGTTATGATCTCACACACTGTGAGTGCAAATGATCCCAATTTAGCACTGAAATCATTAATATGGCTATTCATTTTGTAGTAGCAACTCATTTACTGCAGCTATAATTTTCCCTAGTATGTTTAAGGATAAAATGACATGAAAGGTTTCTGTGCAGAAAACATTGGCCACAAAACGTGTGAAACTGGAAGAAGATATTATTCTGAGATTCTGATGTGTACAAAACTCAGGACAGGGTTTCAGGGGAAAAAAATGAAAGGAAAATGTATTTGTGCTTAATGAAAAATATCAAGTAGATGAACCCTACAAAAGTTGAGAAAGACAAATAGTGCCCTTTCATCATATGTTAATCACATTTGTCTTTTCTAGACAGATCATATTCTTTAGGTATAATCTGCAGAGCTGAAAGTCCTAACTCAATATGAGTCTGACAAAGGTTTCAAAACTACTTTTCAAACCTTCAGAATACCATTCCTCAGAACATACATACTAGTTCTTTTCCCTTTGATTTCTGGAGTTTTCTGTGGAAAGAGGATTGCTAGAAGGTGATGTCAGCCATTGATAATATTCCTACACAATGTTTGTATCATTTTCAACCAGTTACACTGAAATTCTCCATAAGAAATTGAGATGTAAAAAATGTGTCCCTTTTAGTTATTTGTAAAACAGGAAGGATTTTATCTCCTCTCAGACCTATTTTTAAAATCCCCTCTATAAATAAAATCTGAACTAGGTCTGATGTATTTTATCATACATATAGAGCCTGTACCTGGTTTTGTTGTGTATTCATACAGGGGTGGCACTTGCCTTAGAGGCAGTGACTTTCATTCCCACCAGTCATCTATAACTCTCTGTGCTGCCTTTGGCTGGGGTAGAGAGAATTATTTTCACAGTAGCTGGTATGGGTCTATGTTTTGAACTTGTGCTGAAAACAGTGTTGATAATACAGGGATATTTTTGTTATTGCTGAGCAGTGCTCACACAGAGCCAAGGCTTTTCTGCTTCTTACACAACCCTATCAGCAAGGAGGCTGGAAGGGCACAAGTTGGTGGGAGGGGAACCAGCTAGGACAGCTGGATTCAACTGACTAAAGAGATATGCCATACCATATGACATCATGCTCAGTATATAAAACTGGGGGAAGGAGGAGGAAGTAGAGGGGGAAGTTCAGAGTTCCAATGTTTGTCTTCCCAGTTAACCATTACATGTGATGGAGCCCTGCTGTCCTGGAGAGCCTGCTGATTGAAGTGGTGAATGAATTCTGTGTTTTGTTTTGCTTGCACATTAAGATTTTGCTTTACCTATTAAACTATCTTTGTCTCAAACATGACTTTTCTCACTTTTTATCTTCTGACCTTTTTGCCCAACCCACCAGGGGGAAATGAACAAGCGGCTGGGTGGGGCTTAGTTTCCAGCTGGGGTTAAACACATCCATGGAAGTCCCCACATGCTAAGTGTGGACAGTACACACAATGACACTGAACACAGTGCTATGACACACCAGGATGCACACTATGCCTGCACAGCAACTACCTCTGTCCCCTTTTCAGCCACCACTGCATTAATTGAATTAGAGACTGGCTGGAATAACAAACATGTTCCACCTACTGGCATAATGGAATATACATAATGAGACAGTACAGAGCCATAGTAACTTCCTCACAGGCATAAATCTTATAGGATTTATTAAGGTGTTTTGTCACAAAGCCTACATCACAATAACATCTTTTCCTTATTTAGTTTCCTGTTACTTAATACCATGTAGGAAAGAATGTTTTTAAGCTTAAGTTATATCACTAAGCTTTCCTGGCAGGTATGCTTGATCCAGGTGATTTTAAAAACTTGTACCCAGAGTTTATCATGCATATCATTGCCTGCTTATACATGGAAAGGCAGAACAGAGGTAAGCCTATAACTTAGCTATAACACAATCATGAAGTTGCTCAGAGGAAATCATTATTTTTCTCTTTGTAATTGCTCCTTGTGAACTAATGTTAATATAACATATAAAAATGAGGGTTTGAACAAGTCAGATAAACAAATGAAAGAAGGTATCAGATTGAGAGCAGGGCTGCAGAGAAAGACATGGAGGTATGGGTGGATGAAAAACTGAATATGAACAAGCAATCACAGAATCATAGACTTTTCAGAGTTGGAAGGGACCTTAAATATCATCTAGTTCCAGACTCCCCTCCCAGTAGATCAGTAGATCAGCCTGGCCTTAAAATCTTCCAGGGATGAGGCTTCCACAACCTCTTTGGGAAACCTGTTCCAGTGTCTCACCACAACAGTGAAGGTCTTCTTCCTAATGTCTAATCTAAATCTACCCTCCTTTAGTCTGCATCCACTTCCCCTGGTTCTATCGCTACCTGACCTAAAAAGTCCCTCCCCAGCTTTCTTGTAGGCCCCCTTCAGATACTGAAAGGCCAAAATAAGGTGTCCTCGGAGCCTTCTCTTCTCCAGATTGAACGACCCCAAGTCTCTCAGTCTGTCCTTATAGGAGAGGTGTTCCAGTCCTCTGATCATTCTCCTGGCCCTTCTCTGGACACATTCCAGCACATCCATATCTTTCTTGCTCCAGAGTTGGATGCAGTACTCCAGGTGGGGTCTCAAGAGTGCAGAGTAGAGGGGGAGAATCACCTCCCTCAATCAGCTTGCCACACTTCTCTTGATGCAACCCAGGATACTGTTGGCCCTCTAGGCTACAAGTGCACACTAGCAGCTCATGTTGAGCTTCTCTTCCATCAGCACCTCCAGGTCCCTTTCCTCAGGGCTGCTCTCAAACTAGTAGTCCCTGCCCAGCCTATATTGGTGCTTAGGATTGCCCCGACCCAGATACAGGACCTTGCACTTGGTCATCTTGAACCCCATGAGGTTGGCATGGGCCCACCTCTCCAGCCTGTCCAGGTCCCTCTGGATGGCATTCCTCCCCTCCAGCATGTCAACTGCACCACACAGCTTGGTGTCGTTGGCAAACTTGCTGAGGGTGCACTCAATACCACTGTCTATGTATGCTAACAGCCCAGAAAGCTGATCACGTCCTGGGCTGCATCAAAAGAAGCATGGCCAGCAAGTCAACGGTGCATACAGCACTAAAACTTGGAGGTTGGGAAAGGGAAGAAGGGACCTGGGTTCTTTTTAACTTCAAACACTTTTTCCATCTTAAAGTACAAAAGCAAGAATATTACTCACATTGTCCAGAAGATTTCTGACCACACATGCTGGAGAGAGTTTCAGATGTGTCTCCCACTGTCACAGAAAAATGTACTCTGTTGTCATTCTTTCCTTGGTCATTCATGTTTGCTGTGTGTGGTGCTGGCTACTGTGCAGGCCTCTATATTCTCCACATAAGACAGTAAAACTGAGTGTCCAGCCTCACTTCAGGAATTTTGTGAATTAGGCACCAAAATATGAGACAGAACATTAATGAGTCTACAGACCCTTTTGTGGGCACAAACTTTGGTGCAATGTCTGCTTCTGAACATAATGTTTCAGAATGCTTCACATAGAAGGTGAGGGTCTTTCCTATGTAAGACAGAAGGGATTCTGAGACTCAGACTGTTGCCTCTGTTAGCCAGGTGAAATCAAATTGTTTGTTAATGTTAAAGCAGCAAATGATAGAAAAGTTGGGCAAGCTAAAATTCAGACAGCATTTCATGGATCTTTAGTGATGTATTTAATTCTGAAAATCTACTGTTACTATTTAGACTTAATTTTTACTATGGGCAGTAGTAGGAATGATGATACCTACTTCTCCAAGTCCTTGCAGAATTATTGCCTAAACTACAAACAGTGAATTTCAGCTTTATTTAAAATGTTTACATGTACTTTACTGTGAAGAGATTAGTTTCTAGGAACAATTCCAGAGCCTACATTAAAAAAACCTGCTGATTAAAAATCAGTTCCCTATCTACAAGTGTAACACTTTGCTGTAGATCTTAAAAATACAGATTTTCCATAATATGAACTACTGAGTCTAACTTAGCAATCAATGAATTTGATTTCTAAGAACTTTTATCAAGATGGGATCATTAACTAAGTTAATATACCCTTGGACAACTCATGGATAATGCCCTTGTCTCATTAAGACAGTCATTAAGACAGAATTTTAGATTAGATTAGACTAGATTTAGTGCATGCTTGTCACAAATGCCTTCACGTGCTTGTCGTTAAGGTTCCCAAAGTTGGAATGAGAGAAAACAGATTTAATTATTCTTTTTTAATAAATCTAAAACTAATAGTCTACTTATTTTTTTATTTAATGTTCTTTGATTTTGTTTGCATTTGCACAATAAAATCAAACAAACTAATACTGTATCGAGTGCAAATAATTTTTCATTTTCAACACATCTATGTTTAAAAACATTAAGTTTAAATTTAAAAAAAGGGTTGAGTAATTGGAAATAAAACTTGAACTTATTCTAGTAGCTGCATCAGTTGAGTCTATCAGAACACAATGTTTACAAACAAAATACAAAAAAATAGATTCTCCTGGAATTTTATTGCTTTCCCCCCCCCCTTAACATTTTGTCAAGGGTCAAGGCTGGGCCAACAACCACCCCAGTGACAGATGCTCCCTGTTACCCCTTCTTTCCCCCCATCGAAGGGAAAGGGGATAAGAGAGAGACAGAGACACTTGTGCATTGGAAAATAAAACTACTTTAATAATAATAATAATGATAAATGAAATATATACAAATATGGACAAAAACCATTACCTAACCCAAACACCCCTTGATGGTAACTATGTCACCACTGATACTGTGGCAGTAGACCTCAGCAGCAGATGGGAGTCAGGCTCAGGAGCTGAATCCTGGTACTAGATGCAGGAACTTATGGAACAAGATGGAGGGCAGAACAGACAGAGTTCTCCTCAGATGCTGACCACCAAAGTGCAGGAGAAAAAGAAAACCAAGAGGGCAAAACAATCTCACAAGGGAGAATAATCTAGCAAGGGGGAACTACCCCCAGTTAGGATAGCAAATATGACATACATGGGATGGAATACTCCAGCTGGTCAGTTTGGGGTCACCTGTCCTGTCCACTCCTCCCTGAAGGTGCAGCCTTTACCCTGCAGCCCCCAACAGGAGACACAAGATTCAGCAGTGACCTTGATTTGCATACCAATCCCTGGTAGTAAATCTAAACATGAGGCCTTAGCACTGTTAGAAGCTGGCAGTGTCGACAAAAACATTTGCTATTTCTCAGAAAGTGCAGTTTCTCAGGGGAGCTTTAACTGAAGAGTAAAATCTCTGAACAGAATTAGTTCTGTTCTAACCCAAATCAGCACACCTTTTCATTCAAATGTTTCCTAATATTTTGCTAAGTTTATCACTTCTTCACTTAATGAAATTTATTTAAAGGATTCCCAATACGTTTTTACTTTATCCTGTTTGTCTAAGTTATTTCTATGGACAGTGGGAGCTAGTGTTATTTTGGAAAAAATGTTGCAGAAACACAAAAGTTCTCAAAGATCAGTTAAAGGAAGGTTCAATTTAGTGGATTTTTAGAAAGAAAGGCAAAGTGTCTTATAATTCCAGTAAGTGCTTCAGTTCAGCTGTTTCTTAGAGGATGTTCAGCAGCCTTTTAGAAAACTTTCTGAATTTGTTCTGCCTTGGGTTCTGACAAGGTTAGCCTTTTTCTTCTTTTTATTCACCTTTTTTTTCTCTTTGTGTGTGTCTTCCTTGCTTGTATGTTTTGCTTTTGTTTGGTTTGTTGTTTATTGTTTGATTGCCTTTTGTGTGTACATCTTAAGAAAATAAATGTTCTCCATTATGTCCCTACAAGAAATGAGTTTCTTTCCTTTCTAGAGGGAAGTTTAAACATACAACTTTTTCTTGAGAACAAAGATTATTTTTGTCTTTTTTTCAAAATCAAAATATGCTCCTATATCTATAGAGTGTGCACTTTTTGAAATGGTTCTAAAAATACATGAAAAGATACTAATATTTTTGTTCTTGCCTGTCTTATCCACAGCAAAGAACAGAACAGTACAGGGAGACACAGGAGAGACCAACAATCAAATTGCTCTCACAGAACACCAAATCAAGATATTTCAAGGAGAAATCTTCTGCAGAAGAAACTTTCATGTGGGTGTTGGAGTGTGAAGGGAGTCAGCAAGGGAACTAGACTTCTAACAGAGCAGGAAACTTCTAAGAGAGCAGCTAAGGAGTTCAGATCTGAAGGTGATACTGTAATGTGCAAAAGACCATACTGAAAATCATACCTGCAGGATTCCAGTAAATTGCTAAATACTACGGCGCATAAGAGAGAGTATGCAGGTGTGGGATTTAGAACACAGTATATATGGTTTATAGTTTGGGGTTTTTTTCATCTCTGATCTACTATACTTGAGAGATGGTTGAAAGACCTGATGCTCTAGTAGCCCCCAAGTTCTCGCCTTCCTGACATACTCAAGTTAATCAGCCAGTTCCTGGAAACACAGGACTACTGACATAAAGAGTATGCCACCTGTCCTTACTTGATAGAAGTGTAAATTTTTCAGTCTTAGTAGTCTTGTGGAAAGCTAAGGCCTAGTTTTCTGTGTGAAAGAAGTGCAGGCTGAGCTATAAGACCTATAGACTGTTCCAGTACCAAAAAAGCAGTGGTGGGAAAATAATGAGACATGGAATTTGCTGTAATTTCCTTCTCTTCAGGTGGTTGCAAGATAGTAAAACCAAAAATGTGTTGAGCAAGGCTGGAGTCATTTTGCTCCTTTAGCATGTAAGGAAGATTAAATTGTTAGGGTTTTTTCCTCTTTCAGCAGCAATGGACTGTGCAATTGTTTTTCTTTAAAGGAAGAGATGCTCATCACTATATACCATCAAATGTATTCAGTATATTAGATCTTTTTCTTTCAAAGATTGCTACTTTTAAAAATAAACATGAGAAAAAATGTTTCAAACCTTTAATGCATCCTTCTGAATTTATTCAAGTAATTACCTGTAGAGAAAAACAGTACTAACATATTCCCAGGTCATCTGCAACTTAGCTATATATAAAATTAAGTCATTTTTTTCTGGTGCTTAAATAGGCACAAGCAGGGGTGTGGTATACTTGTTCAAACCAGACCTCTCATATTTACTTTGCACATGAGTCTTCAATGATACAGGTGAAGAAATCTTCTCAAAGTGCCATGGAATGTAGTATAGTTGGAGTGCCCAAATTAACAGTAAGTTTTTGACTTGACAGATTTTTAGAAAATGTTGGGTTCAACCATATCACAGCATATTAAAATTACTGCTCAGCTAGGATGACAACAAACAAATTTAGGTTTAACTCTGTAATGTGATATGATATTTCCTGATTGAAAGCTCAGAAAATTTTAACACTTGCTAGGATATATAACCTCTTTTACTGAGTGATATTTCATTTCAACAGGTGATTTCACCTAATATACCCTCTTGAAACATGTTTGTGAAATTAGAGACCTACTGATGGTTACTTAATGCTAGTTATAGGAAAAGAAATAATATAAGCCTTAACTACAAGTTTAGTAAATAATTATTTTTCTCACAAATGTATCTGTGTCAAATTCTTTATCCACAAATTATTATTTTCCTAAAACTCCTCTTTCTCTAATCCTAATGATTTTTCTGACATTCATATCTCTACTAGTGCCACTTTGGATCCTAGGATCTCTGGGAAAGTCACAGAGTGAGTCCCCTACAACACCTTTCTGGGCAGGTAAAGCAGAGGAAATTGGTCAGGAATAGTCACCATGTATATACTAAGGGTGAATCATAGCTGGTCAACTTCATAATTTCCTGTGATAACCTGGTGGGTTTGACCTTGGCTGATTGTCAGACCCAGATGTTACTCTCTCACTCCCCCTTCTCGGTGTGATGGAGGGGGAAAATAACATAGCAAAGCTCATGGGCTGAGATAAAGACAGGGAGATCACCAGTTACTGTCATGGGCAGAATAGAGTCGACTTGGGAAAATTAGTTTAATTTACTGCCAAATAATCCCAGAGTAGGATAGCAAGGAAAAACAAAAAAAGACAAACCTATAAATACCTCTCCTTAACTCCTTCTCCAAAAGCTCAACTTCATTCTTTCACTTTTCTACCTCTTCCTGCTCTGATCAGTGCAGGGGAATGGGGAATGGGTGTTGCAGTTAGTTTACAACACTTCATCTCTGCTGCTCTTTCCTCCTCAGATTGTCCCTTGCTACAGCACCAGGTCTTTCCCATGGAAAGTCCTTCATGAACTACTTCAGCATGGATCTTTCCTATGGGCAGCAGTTCTTGAAGAATTGCTCCAGTGTGTTAATACTTCCCATGATGTACAGTCCACCAGAAACAGATTGTTTCCACATGAGTAACCCATGGGCTACAGTTTGTACTAGAAAATCTGCTCCTATGTGGTGTTCTCTGCATACAACACTGTTCCTACCAGGAGCCTGGTTGTGTATGGACTCCCCATAGGTTGCAGCTTCCTTCAGGGTATATCCACCTGCTGTGACATGGGGTCCTTCACTAGCTATAGTGTATATATCTGCTCCACTTGTGGTTGTCCATGGACTTGCAGAGGAAGGTGCTACATCACCATGGGATTCTCCATAGGCTACAAGGGAACCTCTGTTTCAGGCAGGCAGTGTATGCAAAGATAGGAGGCACAACTGAAACTGGAGATCTTCAAACTTACTGGATTTTTTTTTCACCTTGAAGACAGTCAAACACTGGAACATGCTGTCTAGTCAGGTCATTTATTCTCTGGTCTTAAAGGTTGTTAAGGCTCACTTGGATGAAGCCATGAACAAAATGGTCTGCTTTCATCAGTGATACTGTTTGAATAAGTGTTTGGACAGTAGACCTCCCCAGGACCCTTTAAGCCTGAATTATTCAATGATTCTCTGGCAGATATAGTGATTCTATGACACACATAGATCTACCTAGCTCTTTATATAATTTGCATCTATGTATACATTAGATTTAAATATATGTGTGTGTATATATATCTAGTTAAGTATGCAGGTAGGTACACGCCATATATATGGTACACAATTCCCTGTCTATATGATGGATGAACCTACCCTTCTATCAAACTAGCTGGGATGTATCTTCTGTCTATTTAGCTGTATACCTACATCCTCTAGGTTCTAATTGTACATTAATGAAGGTTTGTAGAGATCTAGTAATATTACGGTGGGGGAAAAGCATAAATGATGAGAAATACTGAATATTTTCCTTCCTTTCCCTAAAATGCTTCTGCAAAATCTAGTACACATTCACCTCTGAATTCTCTTGTCTTGAGGGATGCACTGAGATTCCCACAGTCAGTCTGAATGGGACACTTAATTTTATTGTATGCTTCTGCCCTTGACCTGTGAGTTGGTGATTTAACAAATAAGCTGCAAGATGCTTAACTATTATCGTAAACTAACTCTCCCAAAACATTTTTCAATTCTCTTATTGTTCACTCAGTCCTTTTCAGTGATCCATTAGTTTGGCAACAGAAAAAGAAAGACAGAAAATCAGCAATGTACTCTCCACTGTTGTTAAGTAACATTACAGAGAGCTATGTAGCTAGAAACAGTCTAGTGCATGCCATCCTTGCTCTTTCATTCTGTGTCACTATAGAACAAATTATCTTCATTCCACCATTCCTCAAAAGTAATATTTTTCCATACATGCTCATCACACACCCTCCATAGAGGAACTGAGGAGAGTGGAGAAGAGTTGGGGATTTTATCTCTTCCTATTTTCAAATCTAAACATCTCTTGAAAGATAGTAGGAGGTATTTTTTTTCCCTGGTAGCCCAAATAAACAACCATCATTGACTGTGGGTTAAATACTGGTGTAGTTCAGATTAAGGAGATATATATGATTAAGGAGATTCTATATATGATAGCCTTTCAGCATATAAATCATGATTATAAGTCAGAAAAATGGTTTTTTACCAAGTGTAAATCAGCTGTAATGACAGGACAAGGGACAATGATTTTTAAACTGAAAGAAGGTAGATTTAGATTAGACATAAGAAAGAAATTTTTTATGATGAGGATGGTGAGATATCAAAAGAGGTTGCCCAGAGAAACTGTGGATCCCCACTGCTGGCAGTCTTCAAGGTAAGGCTGCATGGGGCAACCTGATCTAGTGAAAGATGATCCTGCCCCTGGCACAGGTGGTTGAACTACATCACAGGATCATAGGATTGTCAGAGTTGGAAGGGACCTCAAAGATCATCTAGTTCCTACCCCCCTGCCTGGCAGGGACACCAGCCACTAGATCAGGTTTCCCAGGGCCCCATCAAGCTTTGTCTTAAAAGCTTCCAGGGATGAGGCCTCCACAACCTCTCTGGGCAACCTGTTCCACTGTCTCAGCACCCTCTAGATGATTCATCTTCAAAGGTCCCTTCCAACCCACGCTATTCTATGATTCTATGAATGTTGAACCACCAAAACCCTCTATAAAATAAGATTGTAAACTTCATTGTTTTATGATGTGGGTTCTATGCCTATGAAGAAAAAGATGGAGTTTTTACTTGTAATGTGTGATTACAGTTCTCTGATATTGTGCTGTTAACTTTCTGTGCACATTTAAAAATGTAGCTGTCAGCCAAGGAGGATTCTACTTAGTAGATGCATATTTATGAGGGCAGACAATGGTTGGCCACATTTCTGTCTCAGTTTCATTGTGTGTCTGCATATGTTTGTTTAAAAAAAATCTTTTACCCTTTTTCTCTGCCCTCCTCAGTTTTAGCACCCTGTGCCAATTTATTTTAATATAAGTTGTCATTCCATTAATGTGCTTCTCCTACTTCCCAGATAATTGATGCAGCAAATAAATTTAGAGCTAAGAATGGCCTTGATATTCCTAGATATTTAAGGACACTCAACTGTTCTTAATGCAGACTCAGCAGTCTTAAACACATTCTGTTTGCTTCAGATGTGTCTTCAAACATAAAGAAGTGAAGAATACTGTACCTTGGAAGTGATTTTTGAACATTCTCTGTATTCTCTGTGTGCTATTAGAAGTTTTAAAAGGAAATATGTCTGACTATGATCACATAGTAGTATTTGAAATCCTGGTGTCACTGAAGTCACTGCTAAGTCTTTCCTATGTACAAGTGAGAGGTGACTAGAAGGACACTTTCAAAAAAGCACTTTGTAATATTTGGGAGATGTAGCTTCTATGTTTCTATCTTACAAGCCAATGTCTCAGTGGAAAAGAAAGTAATGGAATTTATTTCTCTGTGTAAAGCTCTGAGAAATGCCACACTACTAACTGTGAAATTTTAGAGTTATAATAACTTAACAATCCAGCAGATAGAGTTCTTTGAAGATTATTGCCAGTTTAATTTAAGCTGACAGTTATTAAAATTCAAGTTGCTAGATACAATTTTCTCATTGAAAACCTAAACATCATGTCATTAAGCTGTCTCTCATGCCTTGCAAGTGAAGCTACAGCATAAATATCTTAATTTGTCTGGCTAAGATTTGCATCGACGATGAAATGTTTCATGTATGCACTGAACTATGACTTGATCCAAAGACCTCTGAAGTCAGTTGGATTCTTTCTGTTGACTTCAGTAACATTGGATTAGACCTTTTGTGTACTTATACTGTTCTCGTAAAATAAAGACATAGGGTGAGGTGGCCCTGACAGACAAATATATTTGAATAAATCAGTATGTGAGAATGTAAGCCATTGTGTTTCAAGATAATTTGGTAAGATTGCATCCTTTCATAGAACAACTCTCAGAGGATAAAGGAAAAAAATATTCACTGAAAGAGCAGAGAATAATTTGTGAGGAGTATTGAGTATACCTGCTACTACTTCATGCTATTTTATTTATAAAAACCAACAGATAATTAAAAAATAATGTTATATTAATATCAAGTGGGGAAAAATATCATTATTCAAAAAGCAAGAGCAAATAAAACAACAAATGTAATTGCTAGTGACAATATTGTCCAGAAGTACATAGAATATATAGTATCTAGAAATAAGCCAATTAAAGGACCTGCCCCAGATTTCAGATTACTTATTCTTGTAATCAAGTAAGATCTATCAGAAGTCAAAAGCTTTGAAAATTACATCAACCTTTAGGAAAGAAACTTTAAACTAAATTTAGAAAGCCTTTCTCCTTTTCCAGTGCATCTGAAGGAGCAATTTATGTTCTCATGTCCTTGTATCCGTTAAGAAATTAAATACATAAAATTATTTTCCTTATTTGTAAATGTCTATTTATCTTAATGAAATCAGATGGCAACTTTCTAGCCAAATAAGACAAAATTATCTAGTCATAGATTGCATATTTCAAAGAGGATGATGTCTATGTAAAATGTCAGAGACAGGAAGGATAGCAAAACTGGGTAAGAAATCTGGACTAGGAACCAAAGAAAGACAATGGAAGAAGGTGGGAAGTGAGATGAGAGAGTTCTTGGCTACAAGACAGACACTGGATTACAGGAAGATCACGTGCATGTTCAGTCAGACTCTCCATAAAGAAAATAAAATATTAACATTTTAGGCACTATCTCCTATTGTCTACTAAGACTAAGACTAGAAAAGTGCAACATTATTACCTGGTAATTAATTAAGTTTACTTATTATGTGAAAGGATTCGGGATTTTGATTTTTTATGCTTCTATTCCTTTTATCATTTGCTTTTTTCCCACTTGTGACTAAGATATGGTTACACACAGCTTTGGGAAACATCTTTCATGTTTTAACTAAAAGTTCTTTTACTACTTTTTTTTAAGTGGAAGCAATATTTCCAACCCATTGGAGAAGAAATTACTTGAGTTTAAGTCATTAGCTAAGGTATCTGTGCTCAATTCTTCATTAAAAAGCAATGTCTTAGATGACTGCCATTAAATCACTTAATTTTATTGTGTTTCATCCCCATCTGCAATTGAAGGATAACAGCATTTTCTGTTTCTTTTCCTTTTCTGTGAATTTTGACTATACTTTCTCTTTTTGCTGAACAGGCCTAATATTATTCAGCACTTTTCTAATGTATGGACTTTGGGTAGTTTTCGCAGTGGTTAATTCCTGAGAGTAGAAACTGATGACTTCAAACTGGGGTGAGGTGAGAAAATCTTAGATGATGGATCAGGCCTAGATAGTACAAAACATATTGCATCTTCCACAACACCATTAACTGAAGTGATCTTCCACCCATAGTGCTGATACTAATGCAGTAATGGAGGCTTTTCTCCTGCAAGGTTGTACTTCTGATCAGAAAGAGCCACAGCTTCCCTCATCATGAGAAACTGTTGCTGCTAATTTGTAGATTAGTGTTCCAAAGTGAGAGCTGCTGAGTAGCACATGGATGTGTTTTTAAAGTATTTGTCATATAGTTTCATAATCAATCATAATTCTTTCATACTGTTCTTTGCTGCATGGGAGTATTGGCAAATAAATTGCTTATCTCTATAAAGTAAATGTACATCTACTTGAAAAAAAGTATATCTTGTTGAGTTAACTCTATGTTCATATATGCAGTATCATAACATTTTGTCATTGGTTAACTTACACTGGAGAATGATAAAATGGTATGTCCTGGAAAATCTCCTCAGCTGACAAATGAGCCTTTTCTGTACACCCACATCTATTGTAGTTTATGTGCTTTTACACCTTCAACTGCAGTTAGAAATAAAACTTGATTTGTGCAATGTTCACGTTCGCTGTTTAAATCTTCAAAGATCATACAATCAACTCGGAAATAAATGGTAAGTTCAGTTCTGCCAAAGTCTATGTAAAGCAGTCTCTGTACAAGTTCAGTATATTACAGTTTTTCCAAAACTAATTAACACATTTGCTTTATTTTCCTCCTACTAATAACTGGGTCCAAGCTGCTGGAGATTGTTTTCACAGCTAGTAACCGTGGTGTAGTGATTGAATCAAAGAATGGTTTGGGTTGGAAGGGACCTTTGAAGATCATTGTGTTCCAACCCTCCGGCCATGGGCAGGCGCATGTTTTAAACTGGCTTTAAAAAGGATAGATTTAGATTGGATATAGGGAAGAAATTTGTAGTGTTCAAAGCCAGATTGAATGGGGTTTTGAGCAACCTGATCTACAGAAAGATATCTCCGCCCATGGTAGGGATGTTGGAACTAGATAATCTTCAAATGTCCCTTCCAAACCATTCTTTGATTCTCTGATTCTATAATTTGAGTCTATTTATTCCATTAACCTTTAAAGTAATTACTACATCCATATTCCTTTTTTTTATACATGTTTGTACAAGTGTAATATCTACACAAACCTAAGTATTTGCAAAGCAAAACAATGTTTTTTCAGTCAATAGGATAAGAGTGTTTATTGTGAAATACATATCACTGTTACATATTATTTATTTCATACCTATTCATAGTTTCAAGTATAAGTTGAATCTTTTTGCCATCTTTATTGGGAATGTATGGTAGATTCAAATTTGTTAGATCTGATATCATTGTAAATATGTATTTGCCACATATAGCACATTCTGCATGTACTGCAGAACACATATTGGTAACTTAAAATTCTAACAAAAGGGTAGCTTTTTTTACCCTCATCTTCCCATTTTCAGACTTTATGAAAAATTAAAATTTTATATTATAAGATTTCAGTTATGTGAGTAAAGTCCTAACTTAGCAGATTTCACAGTTTTATATTTAAGTACCAATTATTTAGTATTTCAAAGCACAGAATATCAATTGATTTTGTTATAACCTACATTTTTGGTTTGCTTATGTTTAAAATTTGTGTCCTGATTCTGACAAAAGACATAATTTATTCCAAACTTTTAACAATATAAAGTGTCCTAGCAGGAAAATTGTTTTCTATTTTATTCTTTTCACATCTGCTTGTAATTCTAAACACTATTGTTTTTGTCAGATTATGGTTTGTACTTAAACCTCATTGAGATTCTAACAATAACATTTTCATATATTTGCATATCTGAAATGGCTTTTAAAAATACAATCATTATATTAAAATGGATGACACTGATAAGAATGGGTAAGAACTAAGCATTTTAAGTTCCTTTTTTGATACTGTGACATCAGGTCTCTGAAGTACATTAGAAATTTTGGGAAATGTTGTAGTGTCAGTTACTTTCTCTGTAATTAAACCTGAGGAAGAACACCAAGAACAGTGATATTGCTAAGAATAGAGAGAAGAGCGTATTTGGTAATCTTTCACCTTCTTGTCAGTTGGCCACTCATTAACAGAGATTTACTTTTAGTAAAAGTGTTTTGAGTGACTCAATTGCAAGCTGCTGGGTAAAGAAACATGTATAACAAAGTCAGGAAGGAAGAGTTTCTGAAAGTAACATCTCCTAAAGCACTGCCTAAGTGGTCTGCAGATAGTGGACCCTGGAAGAGTTAACAAATCCTTGTTACCAGAACATTAGACAGTTTTTGAATGGCTTGTTCATCTCGTAGCCTTTTCTTAAAAGAAACCACTTAAGTGCATTACAAAAATACATGAGTTGCAATCAACAGTTTAATTATGTGTGGTAAGCAGGAGCAACAGGAATTCTCTAGTTGGGTGTGGTTTAAAGCTATTTTGAGTATCATTAGCAGAATATGATTTGACTATTAAAAGGATTAGTCTGGGAACTGGAACTAGAACACAGACCTTTTTTATAACTACCCTATTCTTAGTATTAATAAGGCCTGGAATTAATGTTACTTTTTAACCTCTTTTCAGAATAGTCAGGAAAACAGATGTTTCATTTTCTAGAGGCTCGAAAATGGAATTCCTTGGCTTCTTACCTATAGGTTGCTTGAAAGGATACATAATGGAAATTATTATTAAATATATCAGTTGAAGGCTTTGATCTTAAATACTTGATGTCATCTTCTCAAAATTAGAGTTCATGTTGCATTTTATCTTTTTGTATCTAATTCCCCATGTGTAAAAACTTATATCAGTATTTCACTCTTTTTTTGGTGCATCTACTGCAGAGCCAAAAGCTTACAAGAAAACAAATATCTACTATCATAGAATGATTTGAATACCAATGCATTAAATAAGGTCTGGGGAATCTTTTGCAGCAACAATAAAAATAATAATTTGAATAACCTCTTATGAGCAAGGTGCTCTAAATTCTGTTTAATAAGGTCAAAATCAAACACTGTTTCTAGAAACATTTCATTCTGCAGTTGCACACATATATTTCAACACTGAGTGCAGCAGGCTTGGTCACTAAAGGAAAGAAATATTGGGACATGAGCAACACCAGGTTTAGGTAGACAGACAGTATACTTCCAACATATGCAAACATTCTTTATCTGGTGAAATGAGGTCTAAATGATAGACCCTGCATTTATAAGAAGAGAAACAAAAGGAAAGCAGAGAGCTGCTGCCACAGCAGTGTCTCCCCTGGTTAACGATGTTGTGTCTGATAGTTCTGCCAGTTTTCCTCAACAAAGCCTCCTTTTCTTCTTGGTACAGAAGATTTTCTGATTTGCTTTCTGATTTACCATTCACTACATTTTGTTATTGCAGCCCATGAATCATAGTAAAGAATATGTATTTACTACATCTTTGTTTGAAGCAAATTAAAATTTTAGGGAACACTGTGTATGTGTGTGCTTTTCCTGCTCCACTATTCCCACAAAACAAGTTGACTCATAATAGAGCATTGAACAAGAGTAAACCCACATATCACACCAACACCTACTTATGGATAAAAAGTAATAGTAACATGATCCTGATCTTGTCTCAGCAACAGATGATGTGAAGAAATTTTAGATTTCCTCATGAAATTGAACAGGCAGGTGAGTAGTAGATATCCTACTGGAACATCCAAAAAACCCACAGTGTTTTAGAAATTGCTTACCTATAAACTGAAGAGTGGTTGTATTTCCCAGTACAGTATTCAAATATAAAATTAGTAATTGTTTTGAGAGATTTAAGAACTTTCTGTTGTCATCACTTCTGTGTGGATCCTGCCTAAAACCCAAAAGTGCAACCTAAGTGATTTGGTTATTTCCATTATTGGCTAAAGTTTCCAGAAAGGTCCTATATTGAAGGTATTGCAACAATGTCTCAGTCTTAGAGAGTCTGGCTGATACTGATTCAAGGTGAGTTCACAGACATCAACAAGGTGCAAAGAGGTAATAAAACAGTCACGAAATTCAGAAAGTGGGAGCAGAAAATGAGATCACAGAATCACAGAATGTTAGGAGTTGGAAGAGACCTTGAAAGATCATTTAGTCCAACCCCCCTGCCACAGCAGGATTCCCTAGAGCAGCTCACACAGAAGCATGTCCAGATGGGTTTTGAATATCACCAGAGAAGAACACTCCACAGCCTCTCTGGGCGGTCTGTGCCAGGGCTCCGGCACCCTCACTGTGAAAAAATGTCTATGTGTATTCACACGGAATCTCCTATGCTTCAGCTTACAGCCATTGCCTCTTGTCTTGTCACTAGCCTTCACTGAGAAGAGCCTGACCCCATCCTCCTGACACTCACCCTTCACATATTTAAAAGCATAGATAAGGTCACCCCTTAGTCTCTTCTTCTCCAAGCTAACGATTCCCAGCTTCCTCAGCCTTTCCTCAGAAGGAAGATGTTCCAGCCCCTTCATCATCTTGGTGGCTCTGTGTTGGACTTTTTCCAGCACTTCCNCCGCTCCACCCAGCTTAGTGTCAGCAGCAAACTTGCTGAGAGCACACTCTGTTCCCTCATCCAGGTCATTAATGAATAGATTGAAAAGTACTGGTCCCAGTACTGACCCCTGAGGGACTCCACTAGACACAGGCCTCCAACCAGACTCCATCCCATTGACTACAACTCTCTGGCTTCTGTCCTTCAACCAGTTCACAATCCGCCTCACTACCCAATCAGCCAGACCACACTTGCTCAGTTTAGTTTCAAGGATGCTGTGGGGAGACAGTGTCAAATGTTTTACTGAAATCAAGATAAACCACATCCACTGCTCTCCCACCATCTATCCACCTGGTTATGTCCTCATCAAAGGCTATCAGGTTGGTCAAACATGACTTCCCCTTGGTAAACCCATGCTGACTGCACCCAATGACCCCCTTCTCCTTGATAAGAGACAGAGTCGGGGATGAATTACTCTATCACCTTTCCAGGGATGGAGGTGAGGCTGACTGGTGTATAGATCAGTCCATAAATAACTGGGATTTATATTTCTTATTCATTAGCTATCTTACTGAGACAAATAAGATGTTCTTAATTCCCAACTAAAATATCTTTTAAAATATTGTAAAATCATTATTTTTTTATGCTTTTATATTAGGGCATAAATGGAGAGTGAAATGAGAGGATTTTTATTTTTCATCATGTTGAAAAGCAAATCAGCTCCAGGATAGTCATTGCAGAGTTTAAATAATAGTAATTAGTAAATATCTTCATTTCTTGAACAGCTACTTAGGCAATTAAGTTGGAATCCTGTGAGTCAAGATTTTTATATGTGAGTCTTTTACAAGAATTTGCAGGGAAGCTAAGTACCAGGGTGTTAGTGACACAGGCTTGCATTCTCGATTTTAATCATTTCTGCAGTATTTAGCATTTCTGGTGCAGCTTTCAGATGCCTTATAAATATTGAAGATGGTTCTTTCTAGACAAGTTTTAAATATTAATCACTTTATTAATTTTTTCCAAGCTTCAGAGCACTTCTTAGGCTTAGTGACTTGATATATATTTTGATATTTCTGTGTTCTGAAAAAAAAAGATTTCTATACCAGGTGTATCAGTTGCCCTATTTTTTATTAAGTATTGCAGATAAATTGATATTGAGTAGTCATGTCTCTAATATCAAGACAAGAAGGTAACTTTTTCTTCCTCTTGGCTATGCTGCATGTCAGGTTATGGCATAGTGTATGTGTATGCAGACTTTCAAAATCCCTTGAAATGGAAAGTGCTGTGCCAGTATAAAATATGTAGCATTAAATATTACTTTCATGATAAAACTATGGTTTTCTTGTCCTGCAGCAATTTTGAGTTACAAAGCACCATTCTTTCTGCCCCCAAGCATTTTATAGTCAACAAAGTTTAAACACAAATCTAGGTTTTGAGTACTTCAGCTGCCTGAAACATCAAAAACTATTTATTTCCCTTCCAGAAGCAGAATTAATAACCAAAGGTTAAATAAAAATGTTATTCTCCTGCCCTCAAGCTAGTTTAGATCCCATTTTCGATATTTATTCCACTGATATGTGAACATTTTCACATACATAACAATATACAACCATCCTCTGGATGTGTTTCACTCTAAACAAACTGTATCGTTACCTCCCCCCAGAAACACATTGCTGGGAAATATTTCTCAGGTTAATGGTAGAAAGTTTGATTCAAAAAATACATTTTTATCAGGTTTTATGGAATGTTTAATACATCAGGATTCGTTTGATTATTGTGATTTAGGAGCATCTGGGAACCACCATTAAAAAATGAGAAATATTGAAGAAAGAATAGCTTGATTGTCATCTCTCAGAGTGCAGTATGGTTAACCATCCCTGTACACCCTTCACAGGCACCACACCAACATGCATCTAACAGGCCAAACCATCAACTTAGTCAGCCATCCGGTCAAAATCCTTTTACAATATACTATGCACTTTTGTACATCTTGGATCCTGCAGAGTTCTTCTACAGTAATCGGTAGTGATTTCCACAAGGCTACAGCCTCAGACTAGTTAAATTTATTTCAAACCTGGTGTCATAGTTTATGCCCAGATGGCAGCCAAACACCATGAAAGCCTCTCACTCACTTTGGTGAGATGGGGAGGAGAAAATACAATCAAAGCCTTGAGGGGCAAGACAAGGGCAAGAAAAAGGACAAGGACAAGGACGAGGAGGGCTCATTCACCAATCTTGAGCATGGGCAAAAGACAGGCTCAGCTTGGGGAAACAAAATCAATTTAATTTAACAAAACCACCTCCAATTTACCAACTGAATCAGAGTAGCACCATGATAAATTCAACTGCATCTTAAACACACCTTCCCCCCACTCCCTTCCCTTCTTCCCAGTCCCAGCTCTGCTACATCCTCCCTCCAGCAACACAGGACAGTTTGTGATCAGTCCCAGTATGTTCCATGTTGTTTATGCTGCTTCTTCCTCCTCATGGGAGGAAAACTCACTCCCCTGTGGCAACATGGCATCCCTCATAGGAGACAATCCTCCATTGGCTTCTCCCATCAGTATGGATCTCTTCTACAGCCTGTGATCCTGCTCCTAGTGATAGACTGTCCCAGTGTGGGTCTCCCTCAGAGTCATGGCCTTCAGGATTAATTCCCTGCTCCAGTGTGAACTCCTCCATGAGCTGCAGATGGGATTTTTCTCCGTTTCTCTTGGAGGGCTGCAAGGTCTCAGTCTGCCATCTCACCACAGGCTGAAGGGGGATGGCTGCTCCAGCATGCCTCCTCCACCCCTTCCTCAATGACCTTAGTGTCTGCATGGTTTGTCTCCCCCTTCTTCCACTCTTCTCCAAAACAAAAGAACTCCCAAACCAAAACAACTCACCCAAGAGGCTTTTTCCTCTCTTAAGTATGTTATTGCAGAGGTGCTGATTGCCTTTGCCTTGGCCAGAAGCGTGTCTGATTTTTGGAGCGAAGGTTGTTCCAAAGCTTCTTATAGAGCCATGCCAGTATCCTCCTCCCCTACTACCAAAACTCTGCCAGGCATAAACTCAACACACCTGGGAGCAGTGTAAACCTCTAAATATAACATTCAGCTTCTGTCTTCAGTGTTCATTTGGAATTTTACAGGTCTGAAAATCATCAGAATTACTAACTTGTTTAATCCTCCAATATATTATGTTTTTCAATGTGGTTTCCAGTTTTCCAGAATTCCTTATGCTAGCCCAGTTAGGTTCAATGTTTACTTCAATATGGTAAATTAATATCCAGATTATTTCTAAATCTTTGTAGGAGTGGAGCTTAATGTGTTACAGAATAGCAATCTATAATTAATTAGTAAAAATGTTTGTAGCATTCTGTGTCTAATACTTCATATTTACTAATATCCAGGCTATACTGGACCAATCCCTTAGCCTAAAGTCTGCCTGGTAAGAAAAAAAGAAATGCTTCATGAAGCAAGGAAGTTTAGAACATAACAGTGACACTTTAAAAGTGCCACTGAGGATTTATTTCTTCTTTAAGTGCCACACTTCATGAAAGTATGGCACTTCATGTTCTCCTTAATTTTTTTCCTCCACTCAAAAACAGCCTCTTCCAAAGAAGACTATATTATAGCATAAGTTGAAAGTTCATCTTTAGGTTGTTCTTCTGAAGTCTATTTTGTTAACTTTCTTAGAAGATGCTTAGAATGAGGACATATTAAGTGCCAATCCTTTTGAAGGCATAATCCAATTAATTAACTAGAGCATGAGAATTCTTTCATTTTTATACACTGTGCATAAGTCAAGTTACAACATCTAACAATGTTGTTCAACTGTGCTACTTCAGAAAGTCGTATGAATAAGATTATCATAAGCTGTGTAGCTGGGACTGCAATTGCAGTAGTACATTTACTTTCTTTTCTTTACTTATCTCAGTTTATAACTTCTTCACCAGAGAGGGAGGGGTGGGTGCTGCCCTCTTCTCTCTGGTGACCAGCGACAGGCCCCGGGGGAACAGCATGGAGCTGTGCCAGGGGAAATTCAGGTTGAATGTTAGGAAGAGGTTCTTTACCCAGGGAGTGGTGAAGCATTTGAACAGGCTCCCCAGAGAGGCTGTGATGGCACCAACTCTCATGGAGTTTAAGAAGCAATTGGACATTGCACTTAGGAACCTGGTGTGACCCTGGGGTTGTCGTGGGCCTAAATAGGAGCTCGACTCAACAATCGTTGTGGGTCCCTTCCAGCTTAGGAAATTCTGTGATTCTGTGTTCTGAAAATTAAATCTGGACTAAGTTATGCTTACTTTAATAGATAGCAATGGATATATCAGTCATCTGTGACAGTGAGCTGACCAGAAATTAGTCAAGTGGGAAAAAACAAAACAAAACAAAACAAAAACCTGTTGTTTTTTTTTCATTTTGGCTTGTGTGCTCCATTTCAAAGTGTACCTCATTTGGGAAAACTGCCAACAAAAACAAATCCCCAAACCCAAAAACCAAATCAAACAAAAAAACCCCACACAAAACCAAAATCAAACAAAAATCACCCAAAACAAAACAACAACAACAAAACCCCAAACAGATTAAACTGGAGATGCCTCACTGCAAACTTTTGACATATGATTAGGAAAAAAGCTTTTTCTTCTGCAGAAAAGTAAACTCCTTTTGCAACACTGTTGTCAAAGGTAAAGAGAAAGATTTCTTTAGAAGCTATGATGTCAGACATATTCAAGTAGAATAGGACTAGCAGCATTTAGGACTATTAAGGAAGAGATTGAAAAATATTTCTTTTGTTTGAGCCAGAAATATGACTTTGACACAGTGTAAAACAATATTATTTTTCTTCATCAATAAATACTATTTTCATTCAAAATTAACAAGGTTTTAAAATGGAAAATATAAGATGGAGACTAATAGAAAATTTGACTAGAAACTTTCAAAACTTTCTGTAATTTTACAAATGTAGTTAACAATTTTAACTACATTTTGTATTTGTAACAAAACACATCATCATCTCTCTCTGACAATTTCTTTTGTTATTATTAGCATATTAGAAAGTAACTTCATCCATAAACAGAAGCATCTCTGATTAGAAATCATCTCAAGAACTAAACTCAAAGTAGGGGGACCCCAAAGAATAGATTCTGTGCTATTGTGCTGCAGGATTTTGAGGTACATATGTGTTGAATGGACTGGGGGAGTGAGAAGTTGCCATTGAGTAGACAAACATTTTGGTTGCCCAGAGAGGTTGTGGAAGCCTCATCCCTGGAAGCTTTTAAGACAAGGCTTGATGGGGCCCTGGGCAGCCTGATCTAGTGGCTGGTGTCCCTGCCAGGCAGGGGGGTTGGAAATAGATGATCTTTGAGGTCCCTTCCAACTCTGATGATTCTATGATTTTACGTCTTAGATTTTTCATAGGATCTTTTTACTAAATGCCTTCAAAGATTTGGGTTTTTTCAGGTTTCAGTTGACTTATTTTTAAAACTATCTTAACATTTTTGGTTTTAGTCTTAGATCTGCATAGTATTCTTTCTCTCATGCATAGTACAGACAAGGGAGGAAAGATGTGTGATGCTAAGGAACATCAGCTGTTTGACATTGGTTCATTTTGTAGACCTGTAGACATCATTTATCTGCTATAATTCACATGTAAAAGTAACATTACACAAACATATGAATACTTCAGTTTGATATTGATGTTGTTAAAATTATTGGGCATGCTTTGTTTTGGATACCTATCAAACTTTGGCAAAGGTTCATCCTTACCTTTTTATTTCTAATTAGTACAGAAACATACCCAGGAAGGCACAATTTGAAGAATATGTTTCTAAAATTATATATTGTTTGTTACAATTCTGACCTTGATCAAAGAAATTGCAATGAAGGAAGAAAATTATTCTCTAGTTACAATACTGACTTCTCTATATTTTTATATCACACAGCTTTAGAGTATTTCAGTATCAGTAACCTCATTTTTCTGGAGTGTCAGTGAGATAATAATGATAATATAATGTAGTCATTAACCACTCATAGAAATAATGCAATTCCCTTCTCTAAAAAGTCAAGATATGTTTTCCTGCAGTAAAGAGTATTGTCTGCTTTTAATCCAGTAGAAAAGAAACATCAAGATTGATTCAGTTACAGCCTGTTAATAGAGTTCTCCCAGCACACAGAGTGACTCTATGCCATACAGTTCACTGTACTTCATATATTTTTTTACCTTTGCTCTTCTCTGCCCTCTGACAGCCTGACCATTTAGGTAAGAGGATGTTAGTCTTTTTATGATTGTATATTTACATTGTAATAATATGCACAGATATAAGTGGGGTTTGGGACTCCACTTCTGTTATTTCCTCACAAACACAGTCTAAGACATAGCTCCCAAAATGAAGACCTGACAAGTTATAAGTGATAAAGCACTTTTTCAATCTGAATATTAATTAGGACGTGTGTTGAGGATTTGCTTCTTTTTTTTTCAGAATTAATTCAGCATTTTTGAAACTATTTCCTTAAAGAAAGACAAGTGTGCAGTGCACGTTAATACCATCTACCAATAAACATTTGGAAGGACTCAGCCAGAAATATGGACAGGAGAGATATGAACTTAAATGTTAGGGAGTAAAATTAAAAATGTATATTTACTGTAGCATGGCATGTCTTACAGAGAACAATGTCCTACCAAAGTGACAGAAAAGACAAGTCTTGTTTCTGAAGCAATTATAGAGATAGTATGTAATAGAAATCTGGAATGCAGCCCAAAATCTAAGTTTAAATCTAATATTTTCTTTATTTCAAATCATAGTTCCTGAACCCCATGATGTTGCTCTGTCCCTAACTGCCCTCTGTACAAATCCAAAGATAAATCCATTTAGTGTAATTTTCTACCATTTCATAGAGGTGACCTATTTTCTACCTGAGAGTGCAAAATTGTTTGTTTCTGGTTTGCAGAGGAATACATGAGACATGGCTTGTGGGAAAACTGCTAGGCCTAGATGAAAAAGGATTCAGTAGAATAACAAGATGTACAACCTAAAATGCAAAATATTTTCCAAATATTTCATGCTTTCAGCTGTTAGAAATAAAAAGCAACATATGTGACAGCTTCTGAGAAATGATTTAAAAGCCAGAGTAAAACCAGGCACCAAATCATTTGTTAAATTTCTGTTGAGGAGAAGGTGTATAATCAGTAAAAATAATTGTAAAGTATTAACTTTAGAATTGCACACTGTTGGTCTTTTCTAGGTAAAAAGAATGAGCAATACAAAATTACCATCCCTCAAATGTTGCTAAAGATTAAAACAGAAGGAGTTAGTCCAAGTTTTCAGTGACAGATTAAGCTGAACTGGTGTTGGTTTGGGAAAAAGCAAATACAGAAGGAGAAAAGGAGAGTTAATGTGATATTATTTGTTACTAAATCATATTGTAATTTCTGTGTGTGTGTGTGTGTATATGAAGAGGATTTCCATTATAGTTTAAATTGAATCAAATGCAGCTGGGATGTAAACTAACTGATTTAGGCATAATCCAGACAGAATCTGGACTGTTGGTTGTAAATAAAAACCAGGTGAAGATCCTTTTTGGACTTTGAGGTAGTCATTATTTCAGATAAACTGTCAGTAAGTTTTACTCAAATGTTCTCCTAACAATCCAGAGAGCAGTTGCATTTATTTCAATAAATTTTGGATTGGGGTCATAAATATATAAATTCACTGTCAGATACACTGCTCAATAACTGCTGCTTCTCATTCCCTCTTTCTTTATAATAATAAGGTTCAGAGTTTGTAACTACAGAAGTTAATACAGCAAAACCTGTCTAAGATCTAACAGTTCATGTGGCAGAAGAAGGAAGTTTACAGGGTATGGAAGAAGGGGTTGAACATGTGAAAGTATTACAAAAGTGTTGTCATCATAAGTATGCAGAGAAGAAACAAGAAAAGCCAAGGCCTCCTTGGAATTAAACCTGGTGAGGAATATCAAGGTGAACAGGAAAGGTTTCTCCAAGTACATTGGAGGTAAAAGGAAAACTAGAGAAAATGTGAGTGAATGAGGCAGGCACCATTATGACAGAGGATGAGAGAAGGCAGAGTTACTGAATGCCTTCTTTGCTCCAGTCTTTATTGCTCAGGCCAGGCCCCAACAGCCCCAGACCTTGGAGGTAACAGAGAAAGTCTGCATAAAGGAAGACTTTCCCTTAGTGGAGGAGCACTAAGTTAGAGAACAGTTAACTAAACCGGCTATTCACAAGTCTATGGGTCCTGATGGGATGCACCTGCAAGTGCTGAGTAAGCTGGCAGATGTCGCTGATGGGCCACTCACTATCATCTTTGAAAGCTCCTGGAGAACTGGTGAGATATCTGAGGACCAGAGGATAGCCAATGTCACTCCAGTCTTCAAAAAGGGTGAGAAGGAGGATTCAGGAAACTACAGGCCAGTCAACCTCATCTGGAATACTGTGTGCAGTTCTGGTCTCCCTTGTTCAAGTAGGACAGGGAACTTCTGGAGAGGGTACAGAAAAGAGCTACAAAAATGGTTAAGGGACTAGAACATCTTTTCTATGAGGAAAGGCTGAGAGAGCCTGGACTGTTTATCTTAGAGAAGACTAAGGGGGGATCTTATCAATGCTTATAAATACTTAATGGGTGGGTGTCATGATGATGGGGCCAGTCTTTTTTCTGTGGTGCCCTGTGACAGGACAAGAGGCAATGGGCACAAACTGGAATATAAAAAGCTCTGTCTAAACATAAGGAGGAACTTCTTTGCTTTGGGGGTGACACAACACTGAACAGGCTGCCTAAGGAGGTGTTGGAGTTGTGGAGGCTCTGTCTCTGGAGACATTAAAACTCTGCCTGGATGCCATCCTGTGCAACCTGCTTAAGGTGAACTCACTCTGTCAGGGGGGTTGGACTAGATGATCTGCAGAGGTCCCTTCCAACCCCTAATATGCTGTGATTCTATTATTCTGTGATGTGGTTTTTTGTCAATATTTTTCTGCATTAATTTGTTACACCCTGGGATTTGTTATGACTAATTAGGAGGATGGTAGAGAAAGAAAGGTAAAGGTTAGTGGCATCTCAGATCCTATATTTGTTGCTACTGAAGTGAACATAGCTTCTGAAGAAGCCAGATACTCTGTTAATGAATACCGGATCATTACTGGCCTAATTAATCTTGGATAAAAGAATTCTGTGAACAAGCATCAGAAAGAGGAAAAGATATAACTTCTTACAATAGATCTTTCAAGTCTGTATTTCACAGCTAGAAGATCTTTGTAAAAGACATTGATTTCCAGTAGAGTAATGTAAACCAGTACATAAATTACAATTTTGATGTCTCAGTATTAAAACCATGACAGTCATCATTTTGACACACTTTATCCACAGGGAAATTAGGCCTTTCTGGGGGCACCAGGGGAGCTCTATCCTCTTTTAGGCTCATATTTACCCATTCATAAATGAACATAACTAACAAAGAAAAAAGAAGCTCATCAGAACAAAGTTACTGAACAGGGTTTCTTCATTCACGCAAGCTCCAGAAAGTGGTAACTTTTCCTGTCTTTACTCTTTCTGTACTGTAATGGAGAGCCATCAGGATTAAGCAAATAAGTAAAATAAGATGCATTTAAACCCTAATCAGTAAATAACGTTTTCAAGAGTGTGTGTTTTGCAATAAAATAACATAGGAAGTGATTATAGAAACAAAGTTATCTGATTTCAGAGTGTACCCCAGTCATATGTATTCTCTCAGTGTACTTTGTAGGGCCAAATTCACAGAGCAGTTCTGAAGTAAAACACTTCAGATCAGTAAATATGTCCCAAAGGGTTTATTTATGATGGCAACTCAATAGTCTGTAACTTTCTAACAGTGACTGACAACCTCAATATTTATAACATGTATTCCAGAAAAGACATCACAGAATTCTGTATCAGAAAAGCATTCATTCCTCAGCTTCCAGTTGGTCCTTTTCTCTCCTTCATGTACATTTACATTTCAACAGGCAAATAACTTTTCAAATATGCAGCTACCTTCAGCAATGAAGGGAAAAACTCCTCCACCACTTCAGTTGGCTTGTCATGCCAAAATAGCAAAAGCCATGCAGCACTATTATCACCATCAAACAACACCACCTTACCTTAATATGACCAGAATAAAATAAATGTGTAGATTTCCAATTTTTAATAGGAAATAGCCCTATTATTAGCACAAAATCATAAACTCAGTCTTATATTGTGTTTAAAAATGTTATATTTTTACAGTGTACAATGTATTGATATTTTGGAATAGAATTGGGGCACTGCTAGGGGAGGGATGGGAGTAGCAGCAACACATTAGCACAGTATCTACGAAATAATTCTTGGTTTGTTTTTGAAAACTGTTATTATTCCTTGTTAGCACATTAGCAATTTATAAAGTTTCAATCAGACCACACTTCTACCAAAATAATGCTTAGCTGGCTTGCTCATTTCTTCAGTAATTCCATGGAGTACAGTTAGATTAGTGATGAATCTGTTCTATAGCACCAGAGGTAATGGGCTGTATTTTAATAAGATGCTGACATACTTTTCCATTATGTCCCAAGGGTTTATTTGGTATTGCGTGCAACAGGAATGAAACAAGCAGTCAAAAAATATGCCACAGGATATTTCTTTCACACCAAAACTCTGGAGGCCATCTCTTTGTTAGTCATGGTGGAGCAGTAACCTCAGATGCTGTCAATTTGTCTGCCAGATGGCTGAAACAACCAGGCTGACGTCTTCCACCTGTAGGTAATATTGCAAATATTTATCCTGGATCCAGTCAATAATTCTGCAGTCCTTAACTGGACTTAATGTACTCAGCCTGAGATTATAGCTGCAAGCAAACCACAGGAAAATGCCATTAGTTCTTCGTAAGCCAAATTGCTCCTTCACAGAGTCAAGGACAGTAACTAATACATACAAAAGTTTTACTTTTTCTTATGGTGTATGTTGCAGTTATTTGAAATATTAACCCAGATTTCTGGATGGCAGTCTCCTACTTATTAAACACATATGATCAATCTACATGATTATATTTAAGTCTGTCAGGATGATGCCATCAAAAACTAAAAAAGATTTGCACTTAAGGGGATTTTTACACAGAATCGCAGAATGTTAGGTGTTGGAAGGGACCTCAAAAGATCATCTAGCCCAACCCCCCTGCCAAAGCAAGATTCCCTAGAACAGGTCACACAGAAGCATGTCCAGACAGGTTTTTAATATCTCCATAGAAGGAGACTCCACAGCCTCTCTGGGCAGCCTGTGCCAGGGCTCTGGCACCCTCACTGTGAAAAAATGTCTGTGTGTATTCACACAGAACCTCCTATGCTTCACCTTACAGCCATTGCTTCTTGTCTTGTCACTGGGCTTCACTGAGAAGAGCCTGACCCCATCCTCCCGACACACACCCTTCACATACTTAAAAGCATAGATAAGGTCACCCCTTAGTCTCCTCTTCTCCAAGCTAAGGAGACCCAGCTCCCTCAGCCTTTGGTCCAAAGGAAGATGTTCCAGCCCCTTCATCATCTTTGTGGCTCTGTGTTGGACTCTTTCCAGCACTTCCCTATCCTTCTTCAACTGAGGGGCCCAGAACTGGGCACAAGATTCCAGATGCGGCCTCAGCAGGTTAGAGTAAAGGGAGAGAAGAACCTCACTTGACCTACTAGCCACACCCCTTCTAATCCACCCCAGAATCCCATTGGCCTTCTTGGCCACAAGAGCACACTGCTGCCTCATGCTCATCCTTCCATCTACCAAGACCCCCAGGTCCCTTTCCCCTTCACTGCTCTGCAAAAGGTCAGTCTCCAACCTATACTCATCCATGGGGTTGGTCTTTCCCAGGTGCAAGACTTGACACTTGGCCTTAATGAATCTCTTTCAATTTCTCCCTGCCCAACACTCCAGCCTGTCTAAATCACTCTAAATGTCAGCACAACCCTCTGGTGTGTCAGCCACTACACCCAGCTTAGTGTCAGCAGCAAACTTG
>VWZX01009603.1:444544-471948 GCA_013399015.1 Galbula dea
GACCCCTGAGGGACTCCACTAGACACAGGCCTCAAACTAGACTCCATCCCATTGACCACAACTCTCTGGCTTCTGTCCTTCAACCAGTTCACAATCCGCCTTACTTCCCAATCAGCGAGACCACACTTGCTCAGTTTAGTTTCAAGGATGCTGTGGGAGACAGTGTCAAATGCTTTACTGAAATCAAGATAAAGCACATCCACTGCCCTACCCTCATCTATCCACCCAGTTGTGTCCTCATAAAAGGCTATCAGGGAAGTCAAACATGACTTCCCTTTGGTAGACCCATGCTGACTGCTCCTAATTACCCCCTTATTCTTGATATGCCTAGAGATAAAGATGAATTATTCCATCAGGTCCCATGGATTTGTGGATGTCCAGATGACTTAACTGCTCCCTAACCCAGTCCTCTTCAACTAAGGAAAACTTCTCCATTATCCCAACATCATCTGGGAGCTCAGGGGTCTGAGGCTTCTGAGGACAGTCTCTAACAATATAGACAGAGACAACAGGTCCTTTGAGATTTTGTACTGATTTTTTATAATGTAGACAGCAACCAGCAAATCATCAAAACCTCAGGGTCTCTGTTTAACATCTTCTACATCAGGAGATGAACATGTGCATCTGGACAGACCCATCCAGACTAATATTTCCCGTTTGAATCTATAGGGCATGTGGATCTCCTGCACTTTCTCTGTACACTGAGGTTGTTTTTCCTCCATATTTCTTAATCACAGCTGATAATGAATCCATTATCTTGTAAACGTAAATATGTTAACCAGGTTATAAGATTTTAGACTCTACATATATTAAAAATTTCCTAGTCTGGCTAAGAAATAACACGCACCTTTCTTTGTTTATATTTTTGAGTTTTGTCAATTCCAAAGTATCTTGTCTTTTGTTCTTCCTACATTATCAAAAGAGTTCTTTCAACATAACTACATGTTGTCAGACATACAGCTATGATGGTAAGAATGAGGAATACTTAACTTCTTTGATGTTACTCTTGTAAAACTAATCACATGGTTGGCACACAATTTTGGGTTGGTTTTTTTTTGTTAAAATACCATCATTTTAAGCTAAGTCTTCTCACCTTCTTTCTATTTTCTCCCTGTCCCACAGGAGAGCAGAGCTGGTGAGAGGCTGGGTGAGTGTTTTCTGGGGTGAATCCACCCTACCTACAAACCTCAAAATCTGAAAAAGTTAAGCACAAAAGTGGACAATGTTGTAGATGGTGTGATATATTTGTAGCAGTTTCTTTGTTAAAGGAATTTTGCAATTTTTAGATACAATGAGATGGAAAACAGTTAGTGTTCATTTGTCATTGAATCAGAAAACATTGGTTCTCTTTCCAAATCTGTACCTTAGTACACAGCTTTTAAAAAAACCTAGTTTTTCCTATGAAAATATTCTAGTCACATTTAGATAATACATTCATATTTGTTTCACCAGAAATCATCCTCAGGAAGTGACTGAAGACAGATGAAGCTTCTCCAAGAAATCAGCTGCCCAAATAACGTAATCTTACCTGAGATAAGGGTTTAATGTTATACACCAATAGAGTGCCTCTGAAGCCACTGCATGCTAGATGCAAGCACACACCATGTTATCCACGATAAGCATAATAACTCTTGACCTCACTTGCCACTCACTCCATTACTAGTTTTCCTGAAAAATCACAAGTGCTTTTCCAAATGGCATAGCTATTTCTGAAAATACATAGCATTTTACAGGGTAGGATTCAGTTAATAATGAGCAAAATTAGTAGGCTGAAAACCAAGTTATTTTTAACTACAGGCAGAGCAACAAGGAGTTGCTTGGTTTGGTGCATTCCTAGGCGTAATATATTTTTCCCTGAAAATATATTTTATTATATTTATTATTTATATTATATATTTGTATATTTATATTCTATTTATTGTTTATATTATATTTATTAATTATTTCTCCCTGAAAAAAGAACAAACTTATACCATACAGTGACATATTTTCACATTTCAGGGAATCTCAGTGACATTCTAGAGTTAATATTTTTTTTGCCAGCCAAAATACCTTCTAGGCATACACCATTCTATGAATAGCCTATGTCACTAAGAAAAAAACCCCTAATGCATATTTAAAATGAGTAAGTCCTTAAGGCTGGGCTATTCTGTTCATAAGGAATAAAGTGGTTTCTTATGTGAAGTTCAAGCACTATTGCATGCTGAAAGTCTCCATGATGTTCTTCATCACAAGCAAGTCCACGAGTCAATAACCTCTTACTGAAATGTACAGCATTGCTGCAATCAATTCCAACTTATATCTTATGTCATTTTCTTGACAACCTAAGGGTCTTTTCTTGACAGTAAATATAGCTTTATTTTTAAAATATCAAATGACACTTGAAGTTCATACACACCATATATACTCTTTACCATTTCTTATATGACAGTGTAATCAATTTATTTGCCTCATTCCTTATCAAAAACAAGCTTCATGGTCTCATACCTTTATGTTTTGGATACTTGGAGAAGCTGAGAAAGTATGGATGTTTTAGCTTGCCTGTAAATAGTGGAATGATGGATTGAAATATTAGGCTTTGGTTCTATGGATGCTCACAGAGAGAATCTTTCAGAAAATCAATCAAACAGAATGATACTTATTTCAGAACTATTCAATGAATTTTTCAGAGCAGAAAATTTTTGAAGGACTCAAGAGAAATAAAAACAAAATATTCTATGTGTTCCACAATTAGTTTTTAACATGAAGTACAGTGACGTGGAGCTTCCCTCTTCTGGAATCCAATCAAATTTGTTAAAAATTAATCAATAGCCAATCACCAAATTGAATTTTGAATGACAGCATTTTCATTTTCCTTGCCTCTGAAGTTTCAGACTCAGTGATGGACTGACAGCAGTGTCCTTAAACAGAAAATGAGATTTTATTTTTGACAGTGTTCTAGTCTTCTATAAACAAGTGTGAATTTCCTCTTGAGAACGATAGAAGAGATGGATTTACTGGTTTAAAGTCTTCTCTTATCTCAAGGAAATTGGTACAGTGGAAAGAATTTCTCTTAAATATTTCTCATCTAAAAATGCTATAGAAGTAGTTAAGACACCATGGAAGTTATCAAGGTAGATATACCCCAGTCAAAGAACAGGTTTCATCAGACCAAAATTACTATGCTGAATATGTGCTAGTTTAGGGAACCATAATGATCTTTGATATGAAGAAGGTCAGAGTAGGTGATTCTTAAGCTTTTCTTACGTTCTTGAACCCTTTAATGAATGACATTGCACACAAGTCTGACATTGCCAGATTAATGGGGAGTCAGTTTAGGCAGGAGTAATGAGCTGTGTGCCAGTTTGCAATCTATCTATACCCCAGTTCTTTGCCCAACAGTAGCAAACCCTTACTGTTTATTATAGACATATAAAACCTAAAGAGAAACAGTAAGTGCATAAATGAAAGCTGCACATAGGCTACTTTTCTGTCAGATTGTGATGACATTTTTCCACTGCCACTCAGACATTCCTGCATTTAAAATTCCAAATTTAGTTCTGACTGTCCTTTCACTGATAACTNTTTATTTGAGGTCCCTTCCAACCCCTAACATTCTGTGATTCTGTGATTTTATTTTTGTTCTACAACAGCTATTCCATAGAACAGTAGGCTTATTGTAAAATTTGAATAAAACATCTAAGCCTCAAACTTACCTAAATCCTATTGTCAGACAGGACTGAGGTTAGATTTTCAAAGATCTCTGATTCCTAACAGTGCACAGAAGAAGTTACAAAGAATTAACAGCTGGGATCCAAGAAGTGACAAGTGGAATAGGTGTGATAGAAAGATGAGAAAATATCTATAACATAAAAAGAATAGTGAAGTGACATCTGTTTTAGAGATGTAACTTGGTATGGTAGATCTAATACAACTCTGAGAATACAGATCATGTAGCACATCAGAAGCCTTAAATTGCTAAAAACAAAGCAACAGAGAAGAAAATAAAAGCAAAGCAGGCATAGTCAATGCAAAAAAAAGCCTAGCTATAACAGAATAGGAAGTTGTTCTAGAACAAATTATGATGCTGAATATGTTCTACATCATAAGAAGTGCCCAAAGAGCATAAGTCTGTGCTACTGTTAGGGGAAGTAATTTTTTCTGTCTGCTTACAATGAACTCTCTCTAGAGACTTATAAAGTTTGACAGCAACTGTCTGAGTAATGGAATGACAAAAAGAGAGTCAGTTTTCATTTCTGACACCAACAATAGTAAATGAAACTTCTTTTACATGAACTACTCTTCTTGCAGTCACATTCTGCTGTCAGATACAAATATGACCTTTCATGTGTTCACAGCATTCAGCCCCAAAAGAAATTCAAATAAAAATTTACCATAAAATAAAATAAATGAAACCTGAGCACAATAAATATCATAAAAGGATGCAACAGAAGAAATGTGATCTTCCTGCTACTCTTGGAAGCAGACTTCCACCAGAAGTACACCATATTATTATGCACAAATTCCATATGATTTTTCAATATATTTTTTTAATACCTCAGTTTATTATCTGAACAGAACTGCTCCATTTATAGACATGATGAGAATTTCTTTTAGGCAGAAGAAGAAAATCAGTAAAAATACATTGACATTATTATAACAATGATTTTCCATTACTTGGAATGTTATGTTCAGTTCTTCTCATTCATTCTTACATTTAGATTTATTAAACTCCATTTTATTCTCTNTTACTGTGATCAGTTAAAGTATGAAGGAAATGAGACAAAGCAGCAAAATGATGTATTTTAATATCTATATTTTATATATATTCATATGATATAATTGTAAANTGACAAGTGGAATAGGTGTGATAGAAAGATGAGAAAATATCTATAACATAAAAAGAATAGTGAAGTGACATCTGTTTTAGAGATGTAACTTGGTATGGTAGATCTAATACAACTCTGAGAATACAGATCATGTAGCACATCAGAAGCCTTAAATTGCTAAAAACAAAGCAACAGAGAAGAAAATAAAAGCAAAGCAGGCATAGTCAATGCAAAAAAAAGCCTAGCTATAACAGAATAGGAAGTTGTTCTAGAACAAATTATGATGCTGAATATGTTCTACATCATAAGAAGTGCCCAAAGAGCATAAGTCTGTGCTACTGTTAGGGGAAGTAATTTTTTCTGTCTGCTTACAATGAACTCTCTCTAGAGACTTATAAAGTTTGACAGCAACTGTCTGAGTAATGGAATGACAAAAAGAGAGTCAGTTTTCATTTCTGACACCAACAATAGTAAATGAAACTTCTTTTACATGAACTACTCTTCTTGCAGTCACATTCTGCTGTCAGATACAAATATGACCTTTCATGTGTTCACAGCATTCAGCCCCAAAAGAAATTCAAATAAAAATTTACCATAAAATAAAATAAATGAAACCTGAGCACAATAAATATCATAAAAGGATGCAACAGAAGAAATGTGATCTTCCTGCTACTCTTGGAAGCAGACTTCCACCAGAAGTACACCATATTATTATGCACAAATTCCATATGATTTTTCAATATATTTTTTTAATACCTCAGTTTATTATCTGAACAGAACTGCTCCATTTATAGACATGATGAGAATTTCTTTTAGGCAGAAGAAGAAAATCAGTAAAAATACATTGACATTATTATAACAATGATTTTCCATTACTTGGAATGTTATGTTCAGTTCTTCTCATTCATTCTTACATTTAGATTTATTAAACTCCATTTTATTCTCTTGGGCCCATTCTTCAAATTTATCCAGATCCAGTCTTCAAGTTTATCCAGATCCAGATCTGGGGATTCTGGTTGACAGCAAGTTGAAGATGAGGCAGCAGTGTGCCTTGGCAGCCAAAAGGGCCAACTGTGTCTTGGGGTGCACTGAGCACTCCGTTGTTAGCTGTTGAAGGGAGGCGCTTATCCCACTCTGCGCTGCATGGTCTCATCTCAAGTACTGTGTGCAGTTTTGAGCACCATAATATGAGAAGGACATTAAGTTGTTAGAGAGCATCCAGAGGGCCACGAAGATGGTTTAGAGGGGAAGCCACATGAGGAAGTCACTTGGTTTGTTCAGCCTGGAGGAGACTGAGGAGAGATCTCATAGTAGTCTATAACTTCCTCATGAGGGGAAGTGGAGGCGCAGGAGCTGATCTCTTCTCTCTAGTAACCAGTGACAGGACCTGAGGGAACAGGGTGAAGCTTTGCCAGGAGGGGTTTAGGTTAGATATTAGGAAAATGTTCTTCACCCAGAGGGTATTGGAGCACTGGAACAAGCTCCCTAGAGAAGTAGTCACAGCATCAAGCCGGACAGAATTCAAGAAACATCTGGACAATGCTCATATATACACGATGTTACTTTTGGGATTGTCCTGTGTATAGACAGAAGTTGGACTCTATGACCTTTATGAGTCCCTTCCAACTCGGGACATTCTATGATTCTGTGATCCTGCAATGATTATACACTGTGGACTGCAGAGTGTTACAGAATCATTCAGACCAAAAGTAGAGTGGAGGGAAAATTGTACTCCTTGCCTGATGGCATATTACAAGCTTTTAAAATCTTGTTGGACTCTAGCCAGGCAAAATATGTAAACAATTTCTTTTAAAGACTGAAGTATTTCTTTTTTTGTTGTTATTTTGCTTGAGAGGGAAGTGACAGATGAATCAGAGACAATAATCTGTATACTCAGTGGCTCTTTTTATGTCTGTATACCCCTGAAAAAAGGTAGAACAGAGTATAGAAGCAGACAAAGGCAGATTTACCAGCTTTTAGCATGGTGATAGAGGCTGATGGCACTGAGATGGAATTCATTCAGCTTGTTCTTTGTTTTGGCTTTGCCATAAATGCCAGTCTAGTGATCATTCAGAAACTTATCACTAGGTTTCTGTAGTTTTGCAAAAAACCAAATTTTCCCATAAAAAACAACTTCAGAAAATTAATTACAAAATAGTTGTTATTCTAACTGCATCCAGAAAAGCCTTGCATGTTTTCAACCTCTGTTGAGGCATAAGACGTACAGCCCAGATTCCCAGTTTATTTATACTTGGAAACAAAGAACTCATTTTGTTGTTGTTATAGAAAAGCTGAGAAAACACTTGTTTGAATAGAAAATTATTGAACTTGCTGTCTGTGGTTATGGAACTTCCTTCTTCCAAGTAAATCTTGTTCATAATCAGAGTAACATTATTTTGTTTTTCTATAGTAGCCTTGTGATGTTACATCACTTACATTGTATGCTAGACACCACTGGCCATTGTACAAGATGCAAAAGTTGGAGGTTTCTCATTTAGAAATGCCATAGGCAGACAAAAAAGTGAACACTGCTGTTGTGCACAAATATAAATTACACTAAATTCATTTCCCACAATCAAAATCACAACATCACAACTCAATGTGATGCTTTCCTTTTAAACACCTGTCTTGTGGGAGCAAGCAACTATTATTTTTTTTTTAGTTAATTCTCCTCAAGAAACAAAGAAGGGTAAGATTTACCCACTTGTTATTTAGTTACAAAAGAATTCATTTTGTTTCAAAACTTTTGACATGCCTTCAAAAATCAATCTCAGTAAATGTCAAGGAACATGGAGATAGAGGTTATTTATCTGTCATCAATTTTTATATGACAAAATAATGAAATGGCAAGAAATAAATTTCTTTAGTAACACAAGTAATTCTGAGAGACAGATAGATGTTCCAGATGTTCTCAATCTGTATGAAATTGCATTATTTGTTTAGTGAGAAACAGAGAGGAGTGACAATTATTACTTTTCTGTGGTAATCTTAGAACATGTATGCTTACTTTTTCACTGTCCTCTTTGTTGAGGGTTAGGGCTGGATTGGCCACCACCCAGCAACAGACAGTCTTCACCACCCCCGTCTTTCCCACCTAACAAGAAGGGAAAGGAAAATAAGAGAGAGAATTGTGGACTGGAAAAGAAAACAACTAAAACTACATTAATGCAAATAGTAACAATAGATGAAATATATATATGCAAATACAGGTAGAAACAGCACCATACCCAACCCCCCCTTTTTTGTCCCTTCTTCCCTTTCCCTCTCCCTTTCCCCTTCCCCCTTTTGGGGGGTGCTTGGGGGTTCCATCTACTTTATATATGGTATCTGATGGTGTATATCTCCTATATAGATAAATGTATTATTCTTTAATATAATTTGAGTTATTTCAGACTCTTCGGTTTTCCTACAGTTTTTTCTCAATTACTCTGAGAAGGAAGGGAGGAAGGGAAGAAGGCTTTCACTGTGAGTTTGGGCTTTTGGCCAGGAGCCAGGTCCAAACCATCACAACAAACCACTGTTTCTCCCTCATTAAAGAGAAATCTTGAGAAAAATTAGTATCAATTGTGACCCATAATTTCAGTTTGAATCCTAGGGCTTTTTCATTTAGGAAATTTAACAAAAGCCTTTACTCTAGAAAACCCTAAGTTTAAAAGGAAAAACAGCAAGCAGTTTCCAACAATACATCCCTAACGACTTTAAATCATTTCAAGTAAATATTAAATATAGTCCCTTGGCAGTACTCCATCTCATGCTGGATGTGGAAATTTCAATTATATCATCATATAGCAGATTCAATACCAGACTGTGAATTGCTGGTTCTTTCAGGCTGCTGTACACATTTCTTGACTCATGATATAACTGGTGATTCTGAAAGCGGGATCTTACTTCAGAAAGATTTATGCTTTGCCATGTGTCTCATGGGGAGTGGAACATCTACATCTTTCCAGATGTTCCCTGGATCCAAATATTATCCCTGATGTATTTTCGCTGGCTTCATAGTTATGTGAAATGTCTTGGGGGAATCTTTGTTTCATGAATGTGCCATTACTTAATGCTTATGTAGGAGATAGTGTTAATTCTTTCCCAGCTTTGTGGATACACTATTTTTGTAGCATGAATTGCTTTTCAGAGTATCTTTAAAGAGAATGTTTTTTCTTTCTCCTAATCCTGTATCATGTTCTGGTTTATTTTAGCTTCAGGGATTAATCCCAGTGGAAATTCTGCTTCCCTTTACTATGTAAAAATCCAGCTTGGAAAGCATTATCTTTGGAAGGATATATTTAAGATGCTTTGATCAGTGTTTCATATTTGCCTGTTTATTAAAGTCATTTAAACAGTGCTAGAAAACAGTACATTTCTTGGGAAGTATAAATAATTGAATATTCAAATTAGGTTTTAGGTTAGTAGAAAGATATAGCATTGCTCTTTGGTTAATGCAACAGTAATTTTGGTTAAATATATCATGTGTTTCTTTAGAAAAGAAATAAGGGCCTGCTGTGCTATTCAACAGGGTCTTCAGGTTGGGTGTTTGGCATTAACCAAGTAATTTCCATTATTACAATGCTATTAAAACTACCTTAGGAAAGTCTTGAAGGAGAACAAAAAGAGCTGCATTAAGATCAGAAGAAAAGGCTCAATGGGGATCTTCTCAAGGTATACCTAGTAAAGTGAAGTACACAAATGAGGAATATGCAGCCAGAATCATCATGGTGGTATCCAGAGAAAGCACAGGAGGCAATGAGTGTAAACTGACATACAGGTATTTTTGCTTAACTTCTTTACTGCCAGCATGGGTAGACACTAGAACAGGTCATGTTCTGGTCCAGGTTATTCATCTTTAGACAGATTCAAAACCTGACTGGACACAGCCCTGAGCAATTGGCTTTAGCTGATCTGCTTAAAAAAGGGTGTTGAACCAAATGATCTCTACCAGTCACTTCCAGCCTCAACTATTGTGTTCCACTTTTGTCTCATGTTCTTCATTTTGTTGCAACACCTCCCTTTTCCCTTCCCTTTCATTCTTCCACATTCTTTTCAAACCCCCTCTTATTTCCTAGGGTTTGTCTCCCACATTCTATATACCTTTACAAGGCTCAGATTTACCCACTATTTGTGTGTGAGGTCTTGCTGTTGTATTAGGCTTTCCAATGAAGCATGAAGTAAGCTTTCTGGCTGAACACAGCTCCATAATGTGTTGCTTGTGCCCAATGATGTAGTGCACAATCAAGCTGTGAATAGTCAATGAAGCCTACAGCAGCCTCAGTGCCCCAGTTAATTGTTTGTTCAAGTTCCAAAACAGAGGTGACACCTGTGAAAACTTGGTTTGTGTTCCTTTGACAACATACATGCATCATCCACAAATACCTTGTTGATACTTCATAGAAGAGATCCATCCATGGAATTTCTAATATACTTGTCTCTATTAGATGTTCTAAAAATAGAGAGAGATTGCAGCACAAGAAGGTATCATTTGTTATGAACTACAGTATGTCTGCTTTATGACAAACAGCCATAAAATTGGTATTGGTCATTGACTAGTGTTATTTTAACTACCTAAGACTTAAGCTACACAGCTTGAGTGGCAAGAAAGAGAATGACTGATGTAGGTTGCAAAGTCATCTTCTACAGGATTAGCACCCAGTGCAATCCAACAGTTTAATAAACTTGTTTACCTAGGAATTTTTCATTACTGCATTACATTTATTACTGTATCAATACTTCATTATTCTGAGCCCCATAAGTATTTGTTTATTTTAGAAATATTAGAGTTAAGGAAAATTTAATACTAGAAATTTTGAGATGCAGAATAGATAAGAGAATATTTTTCTCATAAAACCCAATAACAACTCAAAAAAAGTTGTTTTTTCCTGTAATTACCAAAAGAAAAAGGATGAGCCTGTAATTGCTTACTGAACAAAAAAAGTGGAGGAGATTATGAGTCAGATTCAAAGACAAGATTTTTTGAGTTATTGTTCTGCAACTAATAAGACATTAGTATTTTTCTATTGGCATGTACTGTACTCAAGAAATGTTGGATTAGACCCAGAAAGTCTGAAAGATTGTCTGCTAGATATGGAGACCAGTAGTGAAAATTTTAAAAAGTAAACTGCCAGGTAAGACAAAGACTGGTTTCATCTAAAGCAAATGTGAAGATGACTTGGGAGAAGAGAAGGTGAAGATTGACATACCCTATCCAGTGTTTTTCTGGAGTAACTTTGCCCAAAAAGTACAACTAGAAATTGACTTTCACTTAAGAGAAGCTGCAGGGCTCTGGAATACCTCCATGCTGTGACTGCACTATTAAGCAAGTTGTTATCTGAAGACAACCCTCCCTATTTTTCATCATGGTCCTTAAAGTGAATTAAACTACATCAGTTAGTCCCTGCACTTCTGTACAGATAACAGTAGTTGCTGTTCTGAATACAGGTATATGTGCTCTACTAGTTCTTAATTTCTAAATAGTTTTTATTCTTTTTCTTTTTTTGTTTCTACATCTCAACTTGTTTTATATCTGGTAAAAATGAGGATGTGATAGAATAATTTTTCAGAGATCAGAAGATTGAATAATTTCAAAGCTAGTTTTTGATGTGAAGTCTAGGTCAATGTTTAATTCATATATAATGATGTTATTTAGAGTCATCACCTTTCCTCTTAACTTTTTTTACTTACAAGTTTCATATTATTTGTATTAAAGTGAAAGGAATGGATCAGTTGCTCATATCTTCAGCAATTTTGTATTTCCATTAAAGTAAGTACATAGCTCCCACATGCCACAAAAATCCCTCAAGGCTAAACTGGCATATGTTTTAAGATTTATAACACATTACTGTGGTTATTTTTTTCCCTCCTTTTTCTAATTTTTTTTCATCTTCTTTTTGGTGTTTCAAACTCTTCTGCTTCCAGGAAACCTTAGTATGGCAAAACAAAATGTAAACCAGTTCAGTGATGCAGTTTGAGACCAAAACCAGCCTGAAAACAAATTCCAGAATCTGTTAACCACTCCATTCATCACAGTCATGAATGTGGAATCAGGCATCTTTCCATGATGGAACACAATGAAATTTTCTATTATGACATTAGTGATTTTCTTTAGCCCAATATTCCACCTGAATTACTCACAGAAGTTCTATAGGGAACAAGACAATCCTTTTGGTCCTCCCTTCTCTGTGTAGCTGCAGCAAGCACCCCAAATTTCCTATCTGACAGCAAAAAATGGGAGTTTTTTGAAATTCAGATGATGGAAGGGCCTGTACATTCTCAGATGAAGCTTTTGATAACTCATAATAACTGGAGGCTCATCAATCATTCAATGACAGGAAGAAGGGTTGAATCGTGTCAAGTCTAAGGATCCTGATTTATAGAAGAAATATGAATTTTATTTAAGAAATTGCTTTAAAATTAGAAGGCTTTTTCTTATCTGATACCAGTACAGATGCCAAAAAAAAAAAAAAAAGGATTTAACATAACTGGGAAGGCACTGATTATGCTGTATACTATGATTACAAGAATAACCTTATCTTTTGATACTCCCTTGTATGTAATTGTACATGGTATTTTCTATTCTTGCCTATCTCCTGAGGGAAAATAAAAATAAAAAAATAAATAAAATCTCTTCTACATTGAATCTCAGACTTCAGCTTACTCTTACATCCCTATTGCTTGCTTCTCTTCCCCTATATTATAAGCATTAAATTCATTTCTGAAAAAATAACACCAGACCAAGCATAGAAATGAGAAGCATAAGTATAAGGTATTAGATTAATTTCACTATTATTTTGGTTTGTTGTTTGTTAGTTTGTTTGTTTTCTTTCTTTGTCCTATAGAAGGTGCTATCCTACACTTCTAAGCTGTCATAAAGAAGTGTTTCATAACTTGTGTTCATATATATGACACTCTTTTTGGAGGCTGGTGTAAGACATATACCAAGTATAGGTAGTATAGGACAGAGTTAGTCATAGAGTAGCTTAGGAACTGTCTCAGAAGAGTAAATGTTTCCATTGGATACATGAAGCACCTTGGAAGTGCTTCTCCCTGTACAGGTTGTGTGATTATGCTCAAAATTTCAACTCTTCCATTTTGATGCCTAAAATAAATGGAACAAAATGGACTTTTGCATTTATATGTGAAAAGAAGTCAGCCCCACAGCCTTCATATCTTTATCATTAGCATTGTAAGTGTTACATTAACATCTGCAGCTTGAAATGGTAAAAGTAATTTACTTCCTCAGTGACACAGTCAACCGACAAATTCATGGTAAATCTATAGTAATTTGTGGTGACTCATCTAGTAAAATTTTTGGTACTTAAGACAACCAGATGAAATTAGTTGTATTTGACCAGAATGAAACCCTACATAAGAGATGTCAGGCTGTTTCGCAGTCCACTGATGCAATGTGCAGAAGGGAAGACCAGAAAAAAAACCTTTGAATTACTTTAATAGCTATTTCTCTCGACTGGAAAGGGCTTGCATTATCATTTTCCTTCTGTTGAGGGCACATTTGGTATTATAATGAAAAGACACTAGGCTTTAAACAAGAGTCCAGCCTTCTACACTAACAGCCATTTACTGTTAGAGACTGTCCTCATGAGCATCAGGCCCCTGAGCCCCGAGATGAGGTTAGGATACTGGAGGAGTTTTCATTGGTTGATGAGGACTGGGTTAGGGAGCAGTTAAGCCATCTGGACAGACATAAACGTGGTGGGATGCACCCACGGGTGTTGAGGGATCTAACAGAAGTCATTGCCAGGACATTCTCCATCATCTTTAGTAAGTCCTGGGGAACAGGAGAGGTGCCTGGGGATTGGAGGAAGGCAAATGTCACTCCAGTCTTCAAAAAGGGCAAGAAGGAGGAGATGGGTAACTCTAGACCGGTCAGCCTCACCTCCATCCCCGGAAAGGGGATAGAGCAATTCATCTTTGACTCTATCTCTAGGCATGTCAAGAATAAGTGGGTAATTAGGAGCGGTCAGCATGGGTCTACCAAGAGGAAGTCAATTTTGACCAACCTGATAGCCTTTGGTGAGGACATAACCAGGTGGATAGATGAGGGTAGGGCAGTGGATGTGCTTTATCTTGATTTCAGTAAAGCATTTGACACTGTCTCCCACAGCATCCTTGAAACTAAACTGAGCAAATGTGATCTAGCTGATTGGGTAGTGAGGCGGATTGTGAACTGGTTGAAGGACAGAAGCCAGAGAGTCGTGGTCAATGAGATGGAGTCTAATTTGAGGCCTGTGTCTAGTGGAGTCCCTCAGGGGTCAGTACTGGGACCAGTACTTTTCAATCTATTCATTAACGACCTGGATGAGGGAACAGAGTGTGCTCTCAGCAAGTTTGCTGCTGACACTAAGCTGGGTGGAGTGGCTGACACACTGGAGGGTTGTGCTGACATTTAGAGTGGCTTAGACAGGCTGGAGAGTTGGGCAGGGAGAAATTGAATGAAATTCAAGAAGACCAAGTGTTGAGTTTTGCACCTGGGAAAGACCAACCCCATGGATGAGTATAGGTTGGGGACTGAGCTGTTGCAGAGCAGTGAAAGGGAAAGGGATCTGTGGGTCCTGGTGGATGGAAGAATGAGCATGAGCCAGCAGTGTGCTCTTGTGGTCAGGAGCGCCAATGGGATTCTGGGGTGTATTAGAAGTGGTGTGGCTAGTAGATCAAGATAGTTTCTTCTCCCCCTTTTCTCTACCCTGGTGAGGCCGAATCTGGAATCTTGTGCCCAGTTCTGGGCCCCTCAGTTTGAAGAGAGGAAACTGCTTGAAAGAGTCCAGCACAGAGCCACAAAGACGATAAAGGGGCTGGAACATCTTCCATATGAGGAAAGGCGGAGGGAGCTGGGTCTCTTTAGCTTGTAGAAGAGGAGACTAAGGGGTGACCTCATCTGTGTTTATAAATATGTGAAGGATGGGTGTCAGGAGGATGGGGTCAGCCTTTTATTAATGAAGCCCAGTGCCAGGACAAGGGGCAATGGTTGTAATCTGAAGCATAGGAGATTCCATGTGAATACAAGAAAAATGGTTTCCCACTTGAGGTGCCAGAGCACTGGCACAGACTGCCCAGAGAGGTTGTGGAGTCTCATTCTATGGAGAGATTCAAAATCCATCTGGACGCCCTTCTGTGTGACCTGGTCTAGGGAATCGTGCTGTGGCAGGGGGGTTGGACTAGATGATCTTTTGGGGACCCTTCCAACTCCTAACATTCTGTGATTCTGTGAAAATGTAATGGAGCTTTAATGGCCGCTGGCAAGAATAAGAACATCTATAGTTACTAATCCTTAACAAATGTATAAAATGGCAAAAGCCAAAAAATTACACTATAAATAGACTGAGAGAAAAATATTAAAAAATTCTGCAGGGCTCTAGTGTGAGCTAGAATACATTTGGTTCTTGAATACGGCCATTATTTGGCAAATTAAACATAAAATCTTTCTATTTCTGCAGTCTGATATAAGTCTCAAGCATGGATGACAGTTAGATAGGAACATATTTTACCTCATGGTGGTTTTCTCTACATATTATTTAGCACTTATTTTAACTTATTATTGATATTCTTCCCAGTTTTTTTCTGCTTTTCTTCCAGTCATTTCTAGTTACCTCATTTTTTGTCAAATGGCAATATCATAGTTGCACTGTGTTAACATGGTGCATGCAACAAATATCAACTTGAATGTAGAGTGGCAATGTCAAATCAAACCATTTAATCAGCAAAGTCAGGGATAAGGAAAAGGTTAAATAAGTTGAAAAAGTTCTTCGAAGTGCTGTAGGGAGATACTCCTCAGAGTGACAGAGATAAGAAGAAAGATTTTTTTATAGTTTCTTGGACAGTTTGTAAATAATATTTTTAGAAAGAATGTTACTATGGTTTTTTATGAAGACTCAAAACTGTTAGTTCAAATCAGAACTGGGTTATGAATTTCTAGAAAACTCAGGCTATACTGTATTACATATACATGTACCAATGCTTGATTCTAGTACCATTTAATTTCATTTCATTTAATTATGATATTACACTATTTGCAGTGGACACACAACAAGTACATTAGATCATAAAAAACCCAAAACACTTCAAAACTTACAAATGTATATCTAACTACATACCAGAGAAAACTTTATATTCGCATGTCATACACATTTTATTCTTCAAAACAGTAGCATGCATAAATCTGAACTTAAAACACATTAATCATTGAAAAAAAAAGCACTTATAGGAAAATACAATACCAAATTAAACTAATTGAATAAATGAATATCTTATAAGATCATCTTACTTTATTTTATTCTTTCTGTAAAAGTAAATTTTACTTCAGCTGAAGAAGTGGATACCCCTGAGTTATTCACTGGTTTCCTTGAATTGTTTGAAGTTCAGAAATTACTTGAAGGTGTCCTTTCACTTAAATTTAACTATTAGTCAAGAATTTTCTGTGGAGATGATTCAGTTGAACTATAACTGGGTGAATTCAAACACTGAAATGTTTGCTTAACTATGCAGCAAATAAGTTACTGTTTACATAGCATACTGATTGTGAACATTTTTGACAGAAAACTATAATCTAAAATATTGTATTTAAAGATTCAATCCAGTAATAAGCAATTTCATGTCTTTCAGAATATTTCAATTTTGAGATAATTGAATATGAAACAAGATAGTCGTTTCTATTAAATACAAGAGAAAAAAAAATTCCTTAAAGGTTTATGGGTTTTCTTTGATACCCTCTTCTTTACTTGAGGGTGCCAGAGCACTGGAACAGGCTGCCAGAGAGGTTATGAAGTCTCCTTCTGTGGAAATATTCAAAGCCCAACTGGAAGTGATCCTGTCCAACCTCCTCCAGCCAAACCTGCTTTAGCAGGGGGAGTGGATTAGATTATTTCCAGAGGTACCTTCCAACTCCTACTGGTTTGTGATTCTGCAATAATTACATGAAGTTTATTTCTGGATCTGAGCAAGATTTCATTATTGAAGTAGGGTTTTCAAAATTTCTGATTGTTCATGAAAATGTAGAATGTTTGAGGTTGGAAAGGACCTCTAGAGGCTATCTTGTCCAACCTCCCTGCTCAGACAGAACCAGCTTGAACAGGTTACCCAGAACCATGTCCAGATGACTCTCACATATCTCCAAGGATGGAGACTTCACAACATCCCTAGGCAACCTCTCACAGAATCACAGAATCATTATGGTTGGAAAGGAGCCTCAAGATCATAGTGTTCAACCGATAGCCCTACACTACTCTTACCCCTAAATCATCCCCTGAAGAAACACATCTATCCTCTTCTTATAAACCTCCAGGGATGGTAACTCCACCACCTCCCTGGGCAGCCTATTCCACTGCTCTACCAGTGCTTGGTCACTCTTACAGAGAAAAACTCTTTCCTGATATTCAGATGACACCTGTTGTGATTCAGTTTGTGACTATAGTTTCTAGTCTTGTCATTGAGCACCACTAAAAGGAGCCTGGCTCCAATTTCTTCACATACTTCCTTCAAATGTTTGAGTGCATCAAAAAGATTCCCCTGAGCCTTGTCCTATCTAGGGTAAACAGTTATGGCTTCCTCTGTGTATGAAGTTACACACAGCTGGTCCAACTGATGAATGCAAACATCAAAACACCTCACTCACATAAACACAACTTTCACCAACAGCCTCATCTGTTCCCCTTTTGTGTTAATTGGGATTAAAAACTATTAATGGAAAATATATCAATAGATACTGTGTGGATCTCTCCAGCAGCTGAGCTTAGAGACTCACTCTTCAGAGTGTCTGACTCTGGATCCCTGTATCACCAGCTGCTTGGGAGCATATAAGCCCCTCAGCCTTCAGCCACTCTGCAGTTGCTGATACTCACATCTACACACATACACTGAGGGATACAGGCACATGAGAGATCCCCCATATAACTGGCCTTAGACAACCAGGCTGTCCAGTTGTTGGTCCCAGGATCACCAGGTCTCCCAGTTGCTTCACAGGGGCACACACATGCAGACAGGTGTCCACAGGTTGCTTGTTCAGACCTATGACTTTATCAGTAGCCAACCCCTAGATGGCACGGGTGTCTTCAGGAGTTATTTTGGCCACCCAGTCCCTCCAGTAGCCAACTCTCAGGCTTATTGGTCTTTCCACTATCCAGCCCAGACTTCTGGTCCTACAGTCTGATTCCAGGTGCTGACATTCAGTCCCCCATACAAAGACAAACCCAGAGAATAGACTCCCTCACCCAGGAAAAAAAGTAATAAATGGAATTTAAGCAGGAAATGGGACAGACTGCCATAGACAGTAACCCTCTCCCTCAGATTGGGAGGTGCCCCAGGGAGCTGCCCCAACTGGCTCCTGGTTCTTGGTGTCCTCCAGCCTCTGGCACTAAGATTCCCCTGAGACATGTTTATGGAGATGGACCTTTAGTCGCTGGTCAGTGCTTTGTGGAGAAAATATAATGATGCTGATATAAGACAGGAAGAATTTTTGTGAAACAGGCTTTTAAGCATATTATTTAGTAAAGCAATATATATGTTGTCATTTTAAGATATGAAGAACTTGCTTTACAAAAAAGGAAGTGAGATGATGTAAATGAAATTATTAAAACAACCTTACATATTTGTTCAGAATAAATCAGTTGTTGGGGGCAAATATGAAGGCAGCAAATATATTAAAAAATTAATAAGTTTCCTGGAGACAAAAGATACCAAATTCAGCTCTATTTTGCATGCATCAAAATTTTTGCTGTTTAAAAAACCTTTAAAAGAAAAGAGCTGAACAAAATACAGTTGGGAAGTACTTGACTGAATCAGAAGCCCTCTCTTTCCAAAAAGCCTGTTGTTCAGTTTACCTTGATAAAAGATTAATGTTATACAGCAAAGCATCCATATATAATAATAATAATCAATATTTTTCTATAACTTCTGAAATTATCCAAATCATGATATAGGAGAATACTTATTTCAAATTTAAAGGTGATATATTGAGCTTCTCTTATGCTAATTTAAAGTCACAGTTGACTTTTTAAAGTGTCAAAAAGCAAGTAGATATATTTAAATCCACTTAGGAAAATCCCTTAAAATCTTGTGGGAACTGATTTGATGAAATGAAGAGTTCAAGAAAAAAGGATCTAAATGAGAAAGTTCAGAAATATTACTGAAACTAACAGAACACCATGTTCAATTTTTATCATGCTCTTGCTATGACAATGATTTTATCTTATAACACATTAGATTTGGTTTTACTGTTTAAGACATTATTACTCAAATAAGATTACTGAATAGCCAAATAATACAATTTATCAGAACCTGACTTAGATGATGCTTACTGCTTTACCATCTTTATTACTGCTTTGATATCTGCAGAAACTGGACATGTTTTCCAGCATAATGAAGAGGTTACTATGTGGCTATGTATGAAATTCTGTACTTGATCCTGCATGTTAATCCAGAAATACAAGACTGTTCTTTTTAACTGCCATTTCTGCCTATGATTAGAGTGATAAATTAGGATATATTTTTTATTTTTTTATTTAATTGAGGACTGACAGCAATAAAACACTTCAATAATGACAATACGAAATATAAAGCTTTAGATTCTGAAAGTCAGATTTTCATAGGGCTCAAATCCACCAGTTCCTAGCTAAGAACTGATCTAATTATCTGTATCCTCACTTCCTTTTATTTTTTCCTTTTTCTTTAGTTTTCTGTAATAAATTTAGTCCATTTGCTACCATTCCTTTAGCACTTCTGGCAGTCATACAATGCAGGCATATATTAAGAAGATCTGGTAAAGTTATATGTCATTGTAGATGGCTGCTCATGTGTGATATATATATTTGAATAGGGGAGTGTCAGCTGCATTAAACACCAAAGGTTTTTTCTTACAGATGCTACTCTATGCTTGTTATTGTAACTAATATATGAAAAATTACAAGAAGTAATCATCCTACATTGTAAAGCTGATGTGAAAATGTTTGAGGGAAAAGATCTACAGGTAAACACGTGCATGAAGAGAATTTAAAAAGCAGACAAACAAAAAAAACCCCTAGAAACAAAACCAAAAAAACACCACACAAACAAAACTGAAACCCCAAGCATCCCTTTCTCAGGGTTCCCAGCAACTGAAATCCAATCATCGCTATTATTACATTAACATGAGGTTGCCGTTGACTTTGTCCTCCAAATGCATATCATAGAAAAAACCTACAGTATGCAGAAAAGGGAGTTCTTACAGTTTAGTTTGCTTTGCAGCATACTGGGACAATGTGTCAGGCAGAAAAGAAATGCTTCTCCAGCTGAGTAGACTGCTACACCCACATAGAAAAATTAAAAAGTCACTACATGTCTCTAGGTTGAACCTAAAGTAATAGAAGGATTGGTGCATAAACAAAGCCAACACTGGAGTGACAGGAGCTCAGGTAAGGTTAATGCTGAGAGTACAGTTACATGCATACATTTCTGTGTGCTGAGCCTGCAGGTTACAGATATATTTGCTTATGTACTCCTTAGTAAGAAGATTGAACAAACACGACATGTTACTGCTGGGAATTCTGGCTGATAACCCCTCATTCAACTCTGGTGCACAAATATACATATGATCAAAAGTGTCAAATTTATTTTCTTTAACATTTTAGGATAAGGTAATTTAGGGCTAACAGGTAATTTATATACTAGAAGAAAAACCAAAATGTCCTATATTGCTTCTGGCTTTTGCAGTCATATGAACTAGTTTCTAGATGCACATACACTACTTACACAAAATCCACTTAATCATGTGTACGTGGATGGACCATCAAGATCACACTCATTTTCCTGAGTGTTGAGGGAGGGGAAGGTGTTTTGTTAGCAAGAATTCAATAACATTCATAAGAGTTTAGTCTGAAGGAAAGGTAAAATTATGTAGCATACAGATTTGTTAGGAAGGTTTCCAAATCTGTGACATCACCACTATGCATAGTCCCTGAACCCCAGAGAAATTTCAGACTACCTAGCTGCTTTGCCCCTACACTTGTAGAACTTCATCTGAGTCTAGACTGCTTTCACAAGAGGTCATGAACAACAGCAGACTTTTGAAACAAAAGCATTAACTGTCTTGATGAACACTTAGAAAATTGTACAAAGTGTTCCTTATGGAAAGCATGAGTAAAAACAATTCATTCAGTCCACTACGATCTACTTTTGGAACACATGGTTTTATTTGACAGATTGTGAAATGGCTTTAAAAAGTATGTTTGCAAATATGTGCACTGGAACTATCTTTTTTTCTTCAGAATTACAATAATGAAGTATAGTTTGATATAGATAACTACTGTTATGTTGAAAAATTCACCTCAAATAAATCATACTAAATAGTAATAGCATAGGAATACTGCTCTAATATTGTAATGGTAAGAAAAACAGGATATCAAGGATTTTTACTTATAGGCCTGCATCTTTCCCAAGGAGTAGATACAGGAGATACATCTGATGGTTCTTCAGTAGCCTCAGTACACAGAATGCTCCAGGAAAGTAAATGTTATACTTTAACAGCTTTATATCAGCAGACATTTTGTACAGTTTGAATATGCACTGCTTTTCCTACTGTTAAGAGGTTTTCCTATCGCTGTGCTCATGCCAGCAAATTAGATAGAATTATGAACTCTCTTCTGTTCTCAAAGGCAAGCAGAGAAAATATGTATAACTTGTAATCATATAAATAAGCTCTCTGCCTTCATTTTCCATCCAAAAATAAGAAGGCTCTATCTACTACAGCATGCTGAGAGCAGTGTCTGGCTCACACCCAGGCATTGCCTGGGATAGGCATGGGCTCATCAGATTGTAGAATCACTTTCTTTGGAGGGGACCCCTGAGATCTGAGATTGTCCCCCCCCACACCTGCTCAGAGCAGGGCCAATTTAGTTTGTGTGGTCTAAGAACATGTGAGTATGTTAACATCTTAGCAGATCAAAATTGTTGCAGCACATTTGTGGCCATTCCCACACCCTGCTTGTTGGATTGATAGTTCATAGTGCCATGGGAAATGTTCTGGCAGGGCTTGACACATACCTGTAAAACTTCAGCTACTGATACCAATGTCATCCCTATCATAGAGTAGAACACTCTCAGTTTCCAGAGGAACCAGCCAGCAGTTTGCAAGAGTATTAATTTCAGAAGCACTATATATCCACTCTATCTCTCTATTAACTTGCTCTGATAAGCTCTCTGTCTTCTTACAGAAAAACTGTAGAGCTGTGCTCTTATCCCTTAGCTGGAGCAGTCAGAGCTTGAAACAGCAGGGATAGATATGATCTCCAGCACTTTATTAACAATTATTTCTGGTCTGGAATCATTATTTGATAATGGTTTTAATTAAAACTTCTAGAATGTGAACTGAGTCATACTATCAAGATGTTTGGTTGACTCTAAGATGCTCCTATTATTTTGTAGCACAGAGCTTAAAATTGCTGTCTTCTGATTTATTTGTAGAATGACATACAGAGCTGAAATAAATAGTTCAATATTATGTCAGTAACATCAACTTTCCCAATTACATCTCAGATGTGCAGTAAGGATAGGTAAGCCAACAATCTCACTCCATTTTTCAAAGATAAATAACATACCTGGTTTATTAAAGGTATGTAAAAACAAAAGTATTATTCTGTGGCCTGAACCTAGGCAATAGGCTAATATTTCCTGAAATTTCATCAAGGTGATATAATGGTTCTGGGAAAATATCACAATAACCTATGCAGAAAATAACAAATACAACACCTAATGGTTACTTGGGGTCCTTTTGAGAATCACTTGGTATATGTCAAAGACAAAACCCTAGTGTAAGCAGCATGCTAAATACATATTACTTGAAGGTTAAAGTACTTAGGAGGTTTGAAGACAGAAAAGAAGTATTTTTTCTTGTAGCTGAATTAAGAAATGGCAAAAGGGTTGCTTGGTCCTCACTTTCTCCTGCCATGGGAGGGCTCACTTAACACATTTGTACTTCCATATAATGTCCTCAACAGTACCCATTGTAAACATATTCCTTTGATGAAGGCTTTTTATTTGTTCTTCACACACTTCCTTCTACAGAGTATAGACCTTTATCAGCTCATCTCTGATTAATCTGTAGTTTAGTTAGCAATAACATTCACAAAAGTTAATAGAAATTGTACCTCAATCATAGGTTGACTAAGAATGTTCTCTGATGTACTTGGAGCCAACTCAAACAATATATTGGCTCACCATATTCCTTCTATAATTTCAGACCAATTATTCACTCTTTTAGTCAAATTCAGGCTTTATTTTTACTATTTATTATTTACATCAATGTTTAGTTAAAAAACTTTGAACTTATCAATATATTGTATTTTTTCCACAAAGGATTTATATAGTAAAGAAAAATAAATCCATCCATTCTGACTTTTTGACCTTAGCCAACAGCACTAAGCTCACCTTCCTACAGCCACATAGTCCAATATGAGATATTAAGAGGATAAAGGACACATAAAGTTGTTTTATCAAATGGATCAATAGGACTTAAATATTTGACTTCATTTCTGTTTGATTCGTAGCTGCAAAACCAACTCTAGTTAATATTTAAAGACATCAACCAATATTTAGCCACTTATTATTTAATGTCAACTCTGAGAATATTTAGTTTCAAAATAATTTATCATAAAGTGAAATTAATTCTTCTTTGGAGAGTTATAATTTATGTTCCAGGTTTATACTTCTCAAACATTTTCACCAACAAAGCATAAACATGTGACATTCACAAACATTGATAAATGTTAGCTTTACTCTTTTGTTTCTACAGTCAAAGATTTATTAGGAAAGAATGTGTTTCCTTCATTAGCACATTCAGCACGTTTTTCCTATGCTTGCAATTATTCTTATGTGCTTATATGCTATCAGTGGATCTAAAGTGTAGTCATAGGAGAAAATTAAAATGCATCATGAAAGAGCAGATAGTTATAGTATTAGAATTTTGAGAAGCCATATTAACTTGTAAATATATTTAAATAACTAAATAACCTGACTGCATTGCCAGATTTTACCCATTAACCAATAAACTTGATTAAAAACTGCAAAAGCAGTCCCCAGAATCTAGAGTCCACTGGTTTCCTAACCATCTACTCATTCTACTGATTTACAAAATTATACTCTCTGATATTGAATTTTATCAATCTTCACGACTGTATTATTCACTGTCCTTGTCTAATGTCTAGCTTAATTTTAGGCAGGTTGCCTGGCATGACCTAGTTATGACAAAAACTTGTTTCCTGAAGTTGAACTGATCTTGAAACTCTTTTTCTAATTTCTTGGCAAATGCTCAAAAGTGAAAATGGAAAAGCATTAACATAATAATGGATGGGAATCCCTTAGTGGATTTGAATGGCATTCAAATATATTCTTGAGTACTTCTGAGTTGCTCAAACCTCTAAGCTGCAGCTCAAGCAGAAATGTAAACTTCTAAGTTATAATAGCAGTTTCTTTGGATGTGCAAGAGCCTGTCCATATATTCAGTGGTGACTTTGCTTTCCAAAATGTAGCTAGGTAAAAGGCATGGCATCTCTGCACAACACATAATCTGAAGGCCGTCTTGAGTTTAAGTATTTGCCTTCCACCTGATGCCACTTTATAATCTACAGTTGGAGGCCTTACATAAGGCCATAGGATCTTTTCTTTTTGGGGACCCAATGACTGTATTATATTCCTAGAAGATAAAAACCAGTCAACATGAAGCACTTTTTTTCAAAATAGCCAAAAACTTCAAGAGGAAGAATCTATGTAAATTTCTGAATTCCCATCTCTCACCTCAGCCCCTCATTAGTATTTGGGTATTTCACAGAATCACAGAATGTCAGGAGTTGGAAAGGAACCTGGAAAGATCATCTAGTCCAACCCCCCTGCCACAGCAGGAATCTTCCCTGATCAGGAATCGAACCCAGGCCCCAGTGGTGAGGGCACTGAATCCTAACCACCATACCACCACTTCTGCTGTCTTGGTGGCTCTCCACACTTTTATCTGTATGCCTTCTATGTCTGTTTAATTTCCCAAGATGTTTTACTGATGGTCCAACTACAAATTAATGCTGTGTATTCTACTGTCAGAAAGATACCTGAAAGTGAGAGATTGCACCATTCAAATCATAAATCTAAAGTCACTTTATGACCTAGCTCTTAATTTCTCTGTGCTTAAGTTCTCCATCTGTAAAACAGGTAACTGGATTTCCCTCTCTCCTGATGGGATGAGTCTATAAATGACGCCAAGATACTGTGCTGAAGTACCAGACACAGACAGCTATGAAAGATGAAGAAATTCCAAAGGCAAAGATCCAACACTGTTAGGGAAAATGGGTCATGGATGGTCAGATTTAAGAAATAATGTAGATCTAGGGAACTGCACTGAAGTGTATTTCAAGGCTGGAACTTATGAGAGTAACGATAACACTTTTACACAACAGCTTATCTATAAAATAGTGTCTGTGCTTGCCTACAGTTTTTATAATACTGTAACATGTGCTTAGATTAATATAGTAAGAAAATATTAAAGGTATTTTGAAAATATTGCAGGACCAGGAAAAAGGAAAAAAGAGAAGATGAAAGAACCTATCCCTTTCATCTATATACAATAACTCTTTTTTTTTTCCCCCCTAGTGACAGGTCAGATGGTAGAAAAAGAAAATGCAGTCTTTAGGACAAGACAGGAAGTTGTGGATATAAAGCTTTTAGTGTGATTGCCAATTCAAATTATTTGAAAAATAAATCTTTGGAATCTCCTGGAATTAATACTGTTTATACTTCTTCTCTGTGTAAGAAAACTCCTAGGAAAAATCAAAATGAAAACACCTCTTTCCTGGATCTCAAGAATCAGTATCTCCCATCTGTCAGCATTCTACTGTCAGAAAATTTGATATCCATTTTTTTATTACTCTAGGTTATGTTACAGAATTACTCTACTGCAGTCAGAGTGGGTGGCAAAAATGTGTATTTTAGTCTCCCCTACTGATATCTTTCCCAGTTTTATAAAGGATTTAAGTATTAATTAAAAAAAAGTTTCATAAAATAGATGTCCCTAGTCTTAAGAATTCACTTCATCAAAATAGGACAAGAAAATACATTAGGTTCTCCATCTTTAAGTTCAATAATAACTCCAACAGAGCTCTGTTCCAAATGAAATGACAATGCTGCTTACTGTGGATGGATTTTTGTTGGCATATGCTGAAATATGTCACATCTGAGATATCTTCTCTGAAGTACGATCAGCAGCTATAGCTATTGCCTCATGACTGAGCTGTTATTTGTCACTAAACAAGACAACCAGCTTTAAATTCACTTATAATTATATATATTATTAATAATTAATTATTTTTTTAATTGATAATAAAATATAAATATATATTCTTATAAAATTGAACTATTACCTATATAACTCTCAACTCTCCCCTCATCCACCCCTGGACAGAACTCCATACATTCCAGTTGCTCTCTCATGTAAAGAGAAACTCACCCACCACGCCCTGTAGACCTGTCTTTCCTGAAAAGGACACAGCCATCCATGACCACATTCCAGTCATGAGAGCTGTCCCACCATGTCTCTGTAATTGCCACCAGATCATAACCCCTTGACCTCACATGGATTTCTAACTCCTCCTGTTTGTTCCCCATACTGCATGCATTAGTATACAGGCATTTAAATAAGTCAGCATGGACAGTTAGAAGTAGAAGTATTAATATAAGGCAAAAGAGAATATCAGTAGTCAATAAAGTGGCTGGAAAGACTATGTCTAAACTATATAGGAAAGTGGGTGTAGCTAATAAAAGAAATTTCTACTTAACAGAAATATTCACAAGTGAAAAGAGGTTGTATAGCAAAATAAATCTAATAATGGGAAAAACTGTAATGAAAGAAAAAGGAGTAGTAACTTATTTACATTAAGTACTGTTGTGGAACATAATAGAAAAGTTAGCATTGGTTTTAGAACTAAGATTATGCTGAAGACACAAGATTAGATTTAAATGGTCACAGACACCTTTACAGGACCTTTACAAAGATATTTTTTTGTGTCAAAATATAATAAACAGTAGTTTCGTACTAACAAAAAAAATCAAAGAAATTAAAATGAAAATTAAAAAAGGTCTTCATTTACACAGTTGAAAAAGACAGCATAGATGGGATAAATTTAAAGTAAATCAAATTACTTTAAATGATTCCCCAAGATATAAATGAAAATTACATCTATATAAGACACATTACAAGCTGTTTTTTTCTCCTGTGTTTTTCCAATAATAATAATATAGTTAGTGATTATGTCCTTATAATGTGGAGGTAAAGTTGGTATACAGTTTTTTTAAAAATTCTTATCTCAAATCTGGAGGCAAGCAAAATGACATATTGATCTATTAAGGTGCTATACAATAAAATCAGGAAAGGAAACAGCGTTGGCAAAAAATGAGGCGGGGATATTTTTTATAATCACAGATAGATAGGATTTGGAGGGGACCTCAAAAGATCATCTAGTCCAACCCCCCTGCCACAGCAGGACTCCCTAGACCAGCTCACACAGAAGCACATGCAGACGGGTTTTGAATACCTCCAGAGAAGGAGACTCCAAAGCCTCTCTGGGCAGTCTGTGCCAGTGCTCT